>JAOWBR010152679.1:0-19538 GCA_028571145.1 Dionaea muscipula
CCCAATATTTTTTTACGATTCTGAGGACGGACCCCCTATTTATTTTTTCATTTTCTACGCATCCACCGTTTCGGATCAGCCCAAAACATCCCCGATCAAAAGTGTGTCACGAAGTGTGTTCATATATACACGGGAAGTCTATATGAACACACTTGGTGACACACATTTTGACCCACTTTTAAAAATTCAACTACACTTGGCCTCTTGGTGTTGGCTTTGATGTAACAACCTCTGTCATGCGGGTATAACAAATTCTTGTCATTTTGTCCAGCACAGAGGACAGGTGTCACATATCCAATGGGGCGGTTGTAACGGTCTCTGACAATTCCCAATATGATTTGGTAACTCACAGTTGTCCGGGATGACCGATCTAGACACCTGTCCAGGGTGACTGATTGGGGTGATAGTTCAATAGAATAAAGAGCTACTTAGTATCATTCGATGATGAGCAATAACACTTGCCCTAGGAAACTAAGTTCCTGACCACTGTTAAAATCATGAGAGGAGCTGAACCTAGCCTAGTGCATCATTGCTAATTGATAAAGAAAATCTCTCACTTTGATGCCTTGACAACCTTGTGACTTTACATTACTTGCCCTCACAATGCTCACCCTGTTGTACAACATATCTCCTCCGCTCATAAAACTAGCCCAGGTGACTTGTTATATTACAACTACACTATCTTTCAAATTGGGCTTATTCTCAAGTAGAAAAATGAGGGAATTGTTTGGTGATTGTTAGATGGTATTGTTATGTTAGTAAGGGTTTTTTAGGTATTTCGTACTACGGCTGTGTTTGATTGGGGTATTAGCATGTGGGATAGTACTAGCTGTCTCACATGCTAATACTAGAGGGTGTTTGGTGCAAAAAAGGGAGGGGTACTGACAGTACTGCGGGATATGTAATACTTCAAAATGTAGGATATGGAGTAATGGGAGGAGGTGGTATTGTATATACCGTCAATGCAGAATAAGGCCATGCCGTCCTCGGAAATTTTTTCCGGCGAACTTTTTCCTGCTAATTTTTTCCGGCGAACTTTTTTCATCGAATTTTTTTCGGCGAACTTTTTCCGACTAACTTTTTCCCGACGATTCTTTCCGACAAACATTTTCCCGGCGGATTTTTTCTGGCGAGTTTTTTCCGACAAACTTTTTCTTGCAAATTTTTTCCAATGATTTTTTTCCGGCGAATTTTATTCGACGAATTATATCTATAAAACAAACATAGGAGAAAATAATGCCCCATTACTCTATATCCCACATTATTACAATCCCTCTCTATATCCCTCATTACTTCATATCCTCCATTTTCCAATCCAGTAATCACACACACACATATTATATAATCCTCTTTTACTATGAATGAAAGTAAGACTTTCCTCATTTTTACAAACATAGTATCTGTACCATGTGAACCCACCACCTCCTCCCAAACTGACTTCCACTTACACTGACCCGAGTCGCAGCCAACAGGACCATCGTCGGCGACCATCCTTTCCTTTCTCTTTCTTTTTCTCTTCCTTCAGCCGCAACAAACAAACAAGAAAACACAAAAACCCTAACCTTCAAACCTTAAAACTCAGATCTACTCAAGACACGAACACCACTACCCAAACAGACCTCACCGATGTGACAGGGACACTTAGTCGCCCAATCCTCTTTGGCGCTGTCACCAGTGTTTTAGAAGGCGCGCCTCAGGTGCACACGGAGCGCCTGCCATACCGCTAGGCAAGGCTTGTTCAATCAGGCGCGGACTTGGAGATCAGGCGTCGGGCGTCTTAGGCGCAAGGGTTTCAGGGTTTTTTTTTACCTAAAAATTTTTAGGTTAAAGTTAACAATTTTGTAATTAAATAAAAAAAGAGAGAAAATGATTTATTTGAAATAACTGATGAGGAGAATATGGAGAACATATGTTAAAGTAGATATTGGTGTTGATGTGGATTAAGATTTGATTGGAGAGAATTTGTTTACACTTCTTGATGAGTGATTGTGTTGATGAAGGATTTTTATTGTTTCAAGTTGTTAATTATTTAGCTTGGAAAGTTTGCTTTAATTAGAATTGTGTCACACTATGTTCCTATGTTGTTTTACTTAATTTAGTACTTAGTAGTTAGTAACATTTGTTGGACTTTTTATATTATGTCATTTATGATGCTAGTTATGTTATTAAGGACTGATGCTTCATTTTTTTGTGTCCCGCGCCTTCACACGTCACCTGCTCGTGCCGACTAGTGACCTCTCTTGTTCCATAATGCATTTGAACTCCTCTTCTCGATCCCGAATGTATTTTTGGCAAGGTTCTAAAAAGCGCTAGGTGCTAGTCGGGCGGTCGAGGGGGGCCTAGCGTCTAGAATGATTAATCGAAGATTAATCGGAGCCTAGAGATTAGGCGATTTTTAATTTTTTTAATAATATTTTCCTTCATGTCCTTTAAAACCTGACTAAGTAGAACAAAAAAAATATCCAAAAAGCTCAAATGTCTAATAATAATAAGAAATAGTAAAAATAATAAAGGTAAAAATATTAATATATAACATCAATTATATTTATTTATTTTAAAGATATATATAATATATTTATATCTCACAAGGGGGCCTAGCGCCTAGGCGCTAGTCGGGCGGTTGAGGGGGGCCTAGCGCCTAGGCGGGGCCTAAACGGCCTCAGGCGAGGATTTTTAGAACAGAGATTTTTGGCCCATTAATTTGTTTGTTGAGTTTTTCAATTTAAGATTAGACTTGGTTTATGGTATTTGGATTTTGTGGTTTGTTCTTTGCTGGTCCATCCCAGAGTTGAAGTTATTTTAAGTAGTTTGAAGTCATTCACATGTTTGGGGTCCCAGCCGTATTAGTTAAAAGTTGGGATTTCACTACTTTATTATATTTGTGGATGATTTCTCTCGGATGTCATGGCTTTACTTTATGAAGGATCGTGTTCTAAATTATTTCATATATTTACCTCCTTTTATGCTGAGGTTCAAACACAATTTAATGCTTCCATTCGGATCCTTCGTAGTGATAATGCAAAGGAATTCTTTTCTGCTGCCTTTGATAATTTTGTGGCAGAACGTGGTATCCTCCATCAGTTCTCATGTGCTCATACTCCATAGCAGTTGCCGAAAGGAAGATTCAACATGTTGTGGAAGTGGCTTGTACTTTGTTGATCAACATGCATGTAGCTAAGGTGTTTTGGAGTAATGCAGTTCTTTCTAGGTGCCATCTCATTAACAGAATGCCTTCCTCAGTCTTTCATCGTGTGATTTCGTACTCAGTTTCTTGATGGTCATCCTCGTTCTTTACCACTTCATATCTTTGGATGCACTTGCTTTGTTCATCACTTTATCCCTCACGTGAACAAGCTTGATCCGTGCACGGTCAATTGTGGCTTTCTTGGATACTCGCGCACTCAAAAAGGTTATAAGTGTTATAGTCCTCCTCTGAGACGTTTCTTTGTTTATGCTGATGTTACTTTCTTTAAGTCTACCCCTTATTTTTATTCTACAGTCTCTTCTTCTGAGGTCATGCAGTATCTTTCTATGCCAGTTCCATTGTCTACCGATACTTCTCCTCCTTTGCTTGATCCTTCTACTCGCCTCTCTCGTCCTGATCTTCGGGTTTATTCTAGACGGCCTCATTCCTCTGTAGATTGCTCCACCGTCTCAAGATCCCTCTGCTTTCCCCATTGTCCTTTGTAAAGGCACACGGTCTTGTACTTCTCATCCCATTTCTAATTTTATTTCCTATGCTCATTTGTCTCCGTCCTACTATTCATTTGTTTCGGCCTTGTCTTCTGTTTCTCTTCCTAACTCTGTTATAGGGGATCTTTCTCACCCTGGTTGGCGTAGCGCAATGGAAGCTGAGATGTCTGCCTTGTGCAAGACTGGCATTTGAGATCCTGTTCTTCCTTCTGGGAAGTCACTTGTTGGTTGTAGGTGGGTTTATGCTGTCAAAGTTAAACCTGATGGTTCCCTTGATAGATTGAAGGCCCGATTGGTTGTTAATAGTTATAGCCAAGTGTATGGGCTTGACTATGATGAGACTTTCTCTCCTGTGGCTAAGATCACCTTAGTTCGTCTCTCTCTCTCTCTCTCTCTCTCTCTCTCTCTCTCTCTCTCTCTCTCTCTCTCTCTCTCTCTCTCTCTCTCTTCCTGCTTGGCGATCTTGTTGAGGTGTATATGAAGCAACCTTATGGGTTTGTTGCTTAGGGAAAGACAAATTTAGTGTGTTAGCTTAAGAAGGCTCTATATGGTCTCAAGCAGTCTCCTCGTGTTTGGTTTGACCATTTTAGTGAAGTGGTCATGGAATTTGGCGTTTGCAGGAGTGGTGTTGATCACTCTGTATTCTATCGGCACTCCGGGGTTGCGAGGTGGTTGTTGATTATATATGTGGATGATATTGTCATTATTGGTGATGATTGTCAAGGTATTGTTGATCCCAAGTATTTCCTTCATACCCACTTTCAGACTAAAGATTTAGGGTATCTCAAATATTTCCAGGGCATTGTGATAACCAAATAGGAGGGTATCTATATGTGTCAGAGAAAGTATTAACTTGACTTGCTGGATGAGACAAGGATGTTGCGATGTAAGCCACTTGATGTCCCCATGAATCCAAATGTGAAACTCAGTTCTGAACAAGGGGATCTTTTGAAAGATCCATGGAGATACAGGAGATTGGTTGAAAAATTAAACTATTTGACTGTAGCTCGCCTTGACATTTCTTTTGCTATTAGCATTGTGAGTCAGTTCAAGGGATCCCCACATATCAGTCATTGGGATGCTACTGGGATGTTATATATATTTTGAGGTTCTTGAAGGGTGCCCTTGGTAGGGGATTATTGTATACAGATCGTGGTCATGTGTCCCTTTGTGGATATACAAATGCAGATTGGGCTGGTTCCGTTGATGATAGACATTCTACCACCAAATGTGTCTTTCTTAGAGGCAATTTGGTGTCTTGGGAAAGTAAGAAGTAGATTGTGGTTGCTAGATCCAGTGCAAAATCTGAGTATAGAGACATGACATACACCAGTTGTCAACTTGTGTCCTTGAAGAATTTATTGGATGAATTTAGGATTATGCAGTCAAATCCCATAGAGCTAAAATGTTACAATCAAGCTGTTATTCACATTGCCATAAACCCAATTTTTCAAGAGAGGACCGAACTCATAGAGGTTGATTATCATTTTGTTAGGAAGAAGATTGAAGGAGGGGTTACATCATATGTGAAGGATCAACTAGCTGATATTTTTACCAAACTCTTAGAGGGCTCGTAGATTCATTCCATTTGTACCAAGTTGGAGCCTATGATATTTATGCTCCAACTTGAGGGAGAATGTTAACTAATGTTATGTTAGTAAGGGTTTTTTAGGTATTTCGTACTTCTAGTATACTAGTATATATTTCTCTTTTGCTGTAAAGACTTTTTCCTCATTTCTACAAATAGTGATGAAGGACGAGTCTTCCCATGTGGCTTGATCGGTACTCAGGTTAACCCAATGCATTAAGGCTTTGCTGTATCTTCTGCCCCTTCGTGATGATTATTCTTCTTTCAAGTATGGCCAAGGGCTCAACAACCATTTGTCCGTCATCATTCATGGTTGGTGGATCCATAGTGGAAGTACCACCTCCACCAACAAACCCTTTCAACAAGGAAACATAAAAAACATTGTGGATGAACGCTGTTGGTGGCAATTCCAACTTGTAAGCCATGCAGCCTATCCACTAAATCGTCTGCTCCACTAAATCTAGGGGAGAAGTGGAATCAACATCACTGGTGGTGAGTACCCATAGAGAGCCTCAAAGTTGTCATCTTTAGGCTTTTATGATAATGTGTGTTGTACCGCCACTCTACTCTCAGTAACCAGGATCACCACTGTTTGGACCCTTGTAAGCACTTGCATCTTAGTAGTCTTCCAAGCACCGGTTCACCCTTTTCGTCTGCCTGTCTGAGTGGAGATGATAAGCTGTGGACATACTCAGTCTAGTGCCACTTAGTCTGAATAGCTTGTCCCAGAACAAGCTGGTGAAGACTCGTCTTGGTGTAAGATTAGAGTCACTGGATAGTCATGAAGCTTTGCAACCTGATCCATGAAGACCTGTGCCACCTTAGGAGCAGTGAACGGGTGGCTTAGGGGAATAAAATGGGCATGCTTCGTTAGCCGATCCATGACCACCAAGATACTATTATAGCCGTGTGATTTAGGTAGACGTTCAATGAAAACCAAGCTAACCGAGCTCCAAGCTTGGGTAGGAATTATGAGTGGTTGCAATAGGTCGGAGTGGGCTGTATTGGGTGCCTTGACTTTTTGAGAAACTTCACACGCCTTGATATAGCCTTCCACATTGCCCATAAGCTCTGGCCAGTAGAAGCTCACCCTGATTTTGTACCAAGTGGCCTCTATGCCAGAATGTCCTTCCTGGCATGTCTCATGATAGGTCTTGATGATTTCTTGCCTCAACTGCCCTTGGGCGCCCACATATAGTCTTTATATCAGAGTAGTCCATCATTGAGGGTGTAGGGGGCTTTGGACTGTGGGTCATTTGTGATTGCCTTTATAAGATCTTAGGCATAAGGGTCGCCTTGGCAGCTAGTCATCTCACCGATCCATTGAGGAACTGCTTCAGTAAGGGCGAGGCAAATCTCTTTGTATTGCCTCGATAGGGCATATGCAGCCTTGTTCTCACTCCCCTTCTTATACTCGATCTTGTACTGTAGGTCAAGCTATTTTGACATTCCCCTCATCTGTACACAAGTAGATAACCTTTGCTCGAGCAAGTGCTTTTGAGGTTCATGGTCAGTCTTAATGATAAAGGACATTCCCATGAGGTAGTGCTTCCATTTTTGTACTGTCGTTAGCACTGCCTTGAATTCCCGTTCATAAGTCTTGAATTCCCGTTCATAAGTAGATAGCTTTTGGTTTTGGGGGCCTAATGCCTTGCTGAAATAGACCAAGGGTCACCTCCCTTGCATAATAACATCACCAATACCCGTTGTGGCATTAGTTTCGATTGTGAAGGTTTTGGTGAAGTTAGGCAATCCAAGTACTGGGAAGAACTCATAGTGAGTTTCAGTGCTTCAAAGCCTTCTTGGATGGTCGCCCCTATCGGAATGCATCATTCTTGAGTAAGTTAGTGAGGGGTTTGGCAATCAAACCATAAATCTTGACAAATTTATGGTAGTACCTGGTCAATCCGAGGAATCCCTTTAGTTATCTCAAGGTTTTAGGCACCGACCAATTCTGCATCGCTTCATTCTTCTTTAGGTCGGTAGAAACATCCCTATTAGTAATTATGTGGCCAAGATATTCCACATGATCTTGGGAGAACGAACAATTGGACCTCTTGGCATATAACACATTCTGCCTCAATACTTTCTAGGGCGACTCTTAGGTGCTTGAGATAGGTCTCCATAGACGGGCAATTGTCCATGATATTATCTCTATTGGTTTGAAAATCTATCTCATCAAACATATTCACAATTGTTTCCACATTTTCGCTCCTCATATTGGCAAATCCAACAGTAGTAGGGGAATCGGGGCAATCGATTAGGGCGTCTGTCCAGGGCTACCGATCTGGACGTCTGTCCAGGGCGACCAACTGGGGTGATAGTTCAACAGAATAAAGAGCTACTTCGTATCGTTCGATGATATGCAATAACAGCGGCCCTAGGAAGGTATGCGCTTGATCACTCCGTGTAAGAGTGTTCAGACCATCAGGGCGGCTGAACCAAGCCTGGTGCATCATTGCTAATTGATAAAGAAAATCTCTCACCCTGATGCCTTGACAGGCTTGACTTTACATTACTTGCCCTTAGAATGCTCGCCCTGTTGTACAGCATATCTCCTCTGCTCATAATACTAGGCCTGGTGACTTATTATATTACAGCTCTACTTCATGACAGTTAGCACACTGCTGACAAGTGACATTGGAGTTATGTATTAGGTTCAGGTGAACTCACATTGATAATGACGATGAGATCTGGACCAATTACTTTGATTTCAAACCTCAGCTTAGGAATATAAAGGCAAATAGATAAACCACAGAAATTTGAAATAAATAATCCCTCCCATAGGTAGGTTTATGGGGTTCTGGGAAGAAATAAGAATAGGATAGCCATCCCTAATCGGAGTGAGGGTCACTTGACAGCCTCAAATCTGCCTGCTGTTGTTACCGGTATCTCCTTCGTTTCTCCGTTTCAAATAGTCTCAGGTTGTTTCAATTTGTAGCTTTTTTACCACAATGTTGTTTGCCTGTGGTTTCTTAGTATTGTATTATGCACTTGCATATTTTTCCTGTGACAATTGTGTTCTTTGTGATAGCAGATATGAAATATTCCAGCTCATGGTAAATCTATATACAGAAAGATTTATTCAGATGCTAAGACTGCTAAGTGACAGGGCGAACGAACTTACGAATATTGAGATATTGAAGGTGCATTATTCGTGAGTTTTGGAACAGTTATGCTGTTTTGCTTTTCATATTACTTTTATTATAATGAGATACAGTAGTTTCTATAGAGTTCCTATACCTTGCTCCCTGGAAAACTTCTTTAAGAAATGAAGCTACTTATTAATTGAACATCTAGCAATATACTGCTAAGACTCAGAATAACAATCTTATCCTTGATCTGAACTCGAATTGAAGAAAGCAAGTTCCATGTTAACACGTACTCTAAAAATTATATTGTACCCTGAATAAAAACAGTACTTTGGCAAAAAGGTAAATGTTCATTAAGTTTCCATGAGAAATGAGAATTCTACAAAAACATCTCAACCTACCGAAGTAGAGAAGACCCTAAACCAAGCCAAAATGGTAGATAACAAGAAAACCCAACCTAGAAATAAGACAACCATTCACTAAAAGGACATATGGCGGAGCACTGCACCAATATAAGCAAGATTCACTCCACGGATGAGTGTGCTCTTTGGCAGATTTTACAGCTGATACGCTTACGCTTAGGCTCCATCCATAAGTGTTTACTTTGGGGAAAGTGGTTTTGCAAATAATAGTAATAGTAATAGTAATAGTAGTAAAGGCATTAATAGTTGTTATGTTATTCAACAAAGTGGGAAGAACCCTTGACCTCTTCAATGGAGGTTAGGAGGTATTTATATTATTTGATAATAAGCCACATGGGTTGGGCTGCTCTAATTCTAGTACATGGTGATAAGCCCAAGATTGAAAACATAAGATAATTCTCAACACTCCCCTTCAAGTTGGAGCATAAATATCAACTATGCCTAGCTTGTTATAAATAATTTACACACGACTCCCTGCTAACGACTTAGTGAGAATATTAGCAGGTTGATCAGCAGTCTTCACATGACTAAGCGCAATATCCCCTTCTAATAGCTTATCCCTTATAAAATGGAAGTCAACCTCAATATACTTTGTTCTTTCGTGGAATATTGGATTTGATGCAATATGAATAGCGGATAAACCGTCACACCACACCTGTGTAGGTCGGGGTGCTACACTTGAGCATACCCTTTATCCACCAAGCGGGCCTTAGGACGAGCCATAGAGCTATCGGGATGGATTTTAACCGCATACACCCACTGGCAGTCAATAGCTTGCTTACCCGGAGGTAACGAAAGTAGATCCCAAGTTTGATTAGCACTAGGGCGTTCATAGCCCATTGCCAACCAGGAGAAGAAAGAGCCTCAGACAGAGAACGAGGGATAGATATAGAATTTAGCTGAGAGATAAAAGCCTGCAAAGAAGAGGAGACTCCAGCATAGGAAATATGATCAGACATAGGATATGTGGCACAACTTCGTTGGCCCTTGCGCAAGGCAATAGGAACATCCAATTCGGAGGGCAGAGAAACAACAGGAGAGTAATCTAGTGACAAAGGAGTAGTACTAGGAAGAGCCAGCTCAGGAGCACTAGCGGGCAAAGGAGCAGCATGGGAGGAGTCCAGTGACAAGGGAGCAGGGCCAGGAGGGGCTGGCTTAGGAGCGTCTACGGAGCCCCACGATATCACGGAGTGAGGGCCGTGAGTATACACCTGAAGGGGCGGAGGGAGAGCAGGTGGGGAAGGTGCAGGGGACCGAGGGACAAGCTCATACATAAGAATATCGTCCACAGATAAGGATGGATGAGACTATTCTGGAGAAGATGTGGAGAGAAAGGGTTGAGACTCAATAATCACAACATCAGCTCACACACAGAATTGTCGTAGGTCAGGGTAACAGTAACATCGATACCATTTCTTGGTACGAGAATACTCAAGAAAGATACAACGAAAAGCTTTAGGGTCTAACTTAATAAAATGGGGGCGGATATCTCGAACATAACAGGTGCACCCTAAGACACGTAACGAAAGAGGATGAGGAGGATGGAGGGACTCATCAGGAAAAAGAACAGAATAGGGGGTCGCACCCTGGAGCACAGACAAGAGCATGCGGTTGATCAAATATGTGGCGGTCATCATCGCTTCGTTCGAGAACACCTTAGGATATTTCATATGGAACATGAGGGTACGAGTGATCTCAAGTAAATGACGATTTTTACGTTCGGCCACTCCATTTTGAGGCTGTGTATGAGGGCAGGAAGACTCATGGATAATCCCATGAGAGGTCAGGAATGATGCAAAGGATGAAGAAAAATACTTTTGTGCATTATCACTCCGGAAGATACGGAGGGGCAGAGAAAACTGAGTTTGGATTTCAGCATAAAAAACAGTAAAAATAGAGAATAACTCAGAACGATTTTTCATTAAATATAACCATGTTATTCTAGAATAGTTGTCAACAAAAGAGACAAAGTAGTGAAAACCTAACTTAGATTCGACAAGACAAGAGCCCTAAACATAAGAATGGATTAACTCAAAAGGAGCAGAGGCTCGTTGATTGACATGGGACACATATGGGACGCGATGATGCTTGGCCAGTTGACAGGACTCATAAAATAACTCAGACAAAGACTGAACTTCAGGACATAGACGCTTCAGGTTGGAAAGTATTGGGTAACCATGGCGACAATGAAGTTGAAAAGCAGTAGAGGAAATACTAGGACAAACAAGGGCAGGCACACCTCCTTCCAACACGTAGAGACTTCCTGACACGCGACGACCCCTACTAATAATCGTCTTCGTCAAAGGATCCTGAAAGACACAAACATCACCAGAAAACACAACATTGCATCGGTGAGTCCGAATCAAGGCATTGACAGATACAAGATTAAAGGGAAGAGAAGGGAGATACAAAACTAAGGATAATGTCAGTGTAGGAGTAAGAGTGACACTCCCTATCCCTCGAACTGAAACATATGAACCATCGGCGACCCGAACACTAGGATAGGAGGAATTGGGAGAAAAATCACTCAACATACCTAGAGACTCGGTCATATGGTCAGAAGTGCCAGAGTCAATAATCCAAGTCTAAGGAAAGACAGATAAACAGGCAGCAGAGGGAGCGGTGTGCACCGCTGAGGCAGAAATGGGAGGAACATCATGTGGAATAACTGGAGGAGGAGCAGGGATAAACGAATCCTTAACAACATGGGCAGATCGAGTAGCAGTGGGTCGGCCATGCAATTGCCAACACTTCTCTCGAGTGTGGCCAGTAGCCTTGCAGTAGGAACAAGTAGGTCGTCCATCAGATGAAGAAGCTGAGGTAGACTGCTTTCCATGCAGTTGAAAGCATTTCTCAAGAGAATGGCCAGAAATCTGATAATGGGTACAAAAATATCTACCACTGCCCCCTTGGCCTCTACCTCGTCCACGAGAGGAAGTAGAACTGGCAAGGGCGATTTGATCACCACTATCATGTGAAGGGCCAGACTGGGTGCGAACGGACCGTTGGGTCCGTGAGAACGCCTCTGTCAGTGATGTCTCCTTGCTCGAGACAAAATTTATGAAAGTTTGTCTAAATTTATTCGAAATGTCTAACTCGTTAATACACAATAGCAATTAAATAAAGTTTAAGAACCTAATGAAATTTTAATTAATTAGCCAAAACATCTTATTATATTTTGATTGCTCTCCTACTCTTGTCTCCCTTCCTTTCTCTCTCTCACTTCTTTCCCTAACTTTCCCAAAGAGTATCGATCATACCGGCCAACATGGAACCATGAGAAAACGGTATCGTTTTAGGTGAATATTGTGTCGGTACCTCAAAAATCCGATACATGTTGGTTGATATTTAAATATTGTATCATACTGCTATTTTCAAGGCCATTTGTATAGCTTCTTCAAGGCCTAAACAAACCTTTTGTTAGCCTGCCTTATCTCTTCCTTTAATCCATTTCTATTTTGAGAAGCGGCATGTATTTCTTCTTCCTTCACTCAAATCAAGCATAAATCTCATTAAACTTTTCAGTTTATCATGCACTCAGGTACTGTGGACCCAATAACATACATCATTCTTCACCTAAGAGCAATAAGATGATTGATTACTAATTCAGTTTGCTGGCCTAAGTTATGTAGTTGTTCTTTGAAGCTATTATGCCATATTTTTGCCAGACCAGCAAGTTTCATCTTGGCAAAGGAAAATCTTCTCTCTTGTAATTTTGTACTCATGAAACCAATCATCCATTGACACTGGCCTAGTTGATAAATACCTTTGGATCTATTTTCCGCAAAAGATGGGATCCTTTTAAGGCTCTACCTTTACCTTCTTGGTGACATCTCTCGCATAATCATGTGTAGCTAACATGCTGAGCTATGTCAGTTGGCTTCTTTGTTTGTTAAAGTGTATTTTGGCCTAGGACCTATTGTCATGACTGATAAATCTGATAGCTAGGTGTAAATTGTTGGGAGCATCTTTTGCGTAGTTCATCTCAACACTTCTGGCTACTACAGCATTGTTCTCTTGATTAGCAATGTTATGTGTTTCACAAAGGTCTGAACTGTCTTATGCTGCCCAATCTATCAACATCGCTCTCTTGATTAACAATCTTATGTGTTTCACGAGGGTCTGAGCTGTCTTATGCTGCCCAATCTATCAAGCATCAGTGTAAACCTAAGACGAAGATCATCTCGTTGGTTTTTGCTCATCCTTCATCTATAATTCTTCCCTTGTGTTAAGTTTACACTTCTTAGCCTTCTTAAAAGTAAATAGTTCATATTCAGTGTCTTTGGTCCCGATTTATCTCCAACGCCTGTCAAAATCTCCCTCTCTCCACATATACAGTAATCATCTTTTCTCATCAAACATATATATCACAGTTTGAACATTTTCTATTTTTGTCTTGCTCCTATTTAAGCTTCTCGATAAAATCTCTGATCATCAATTTGTTTATTTTGCTACATCTATGCAATGACACCCCCCCTTCAGCTTCCAAGATATTTTTTGGCTATTGATTGGCTTTAGATTGTAGTGTTTTTCGATTTTATTTGTATGCTGCATACCATATGTCATCCAGATATGATTATTTAAAAAAAAAAAAAAAAAGCTATGCCAAATCTTGTAAGTGTTGGTGGAGGAATAAGGTTAAAGGATAGAGTTGGCCGAAACTGAAGTCATGGATAAATTTTGCTGAAAAATGAAAAAGATTCCAATAAGTACGAAATATATATAACCTGTGTTTATGAACAATTATTGTAACCACTTGATTGCAGTTTTTATTTTCATCCTCCATTATTTAATTTGTTTGATATTTTGTTTATTATGTTAATGTAACTTTTCATTAGGTAACTGGTTGGGTTGTTGAATACCAAGAAAACCTGATTGGGCTTGGTGTGGATGAGTCTTTAGCCCAAGTTTGTTCTGAGAGTGGGTCCATGGATCCTCTTATGAATGCTTATGTTGAAAGAATGCAAGCTACAACAAGAGTAAGATTGTGTAGCCATGTGAACTAATTTCAGTTGTTTTACTATCATATCCCTTGTGAAGAAGAGAACTTAGTTTGCATGATGTTCATATTTCTTCCCTTTCTCCTTTACTTTTCTAGAAATGGTACATGAATATCCTGGAGGCTGACAAAGTACAACCTCCAAAAAAGACTGAAGATGGCAAGTTGTACACACCAGCTGCAGTGGATTTGTTCAGAATCCTAGGAGAGCAATTACAAATTGTACGGGATAATAGCACTGATGTCATGCTGTACAGAATTGCTTTGTCCCTTATACAGGCAAGTTCAAGCAATATCTGTGACTTATAGTGCATTTTACATTGTGATTGCCCATCTAAAGCTTCATTCATCTTAGTCCTTTGTATTGTGATGACCATTGGTTCTTCAAGTTGTCATGGAACTCACATATGCACTTTTTAACCTGATGAGTTAAGAAGCTTTGTAAATATCCATAGGGAACTTTATTTGTCTTACAGCATCATGAGTTGTATGAGACTTCATTTTTGACAAATTGATTTTGTATTACCTTACATGGATACATGATGCTCGGAAATGCAAAATGAACCTAGCATTTTCTACACATACTCATTTTATGTTCTTCTATTTCAGTCTTACTAAGTAACTTAGCATTTTTCTGCACATCTCATTTTATGTTCTTGTATGTCAGACTTAAGTATAATGTCTTTCTTGTTTTTCTACAAATAATCTAAGTTGGAGAAAAATCCCTGATTACGAGACATGCCTTGTGATGTATGGAGAAAACACCAATAATCTAAGTTGTCTTAGGGTGTGTTTGTTTTGAGGAAAAGGAGCTTGGGATTGGACTAAATAATCTAGGGTCCCTCTTATCCCATGTTTGTTTACCAAATATGCACGCAGGATTTGTTATCCTGAGTTGCTCAAATCCCACGCGCGACCGGACAATTTAGTAATGGGGGGTAGACGTTACTTGAGAATCCCATCTCGCCCGGAAAAAAAAATTCTGAAATTAAAGCTACCCTTCATCCTCATTTCTCCTCTTCAAGCTCTCGATCTTCCCAAATTCATGCTGGCCTTCAAGCTCTCTCTCTTCCGAAATTCAAGCTCATGGTCGTCGGCGACGTGGGATCCACGATTCGAGGGTGATCTGTGGCCATGAGTGTCAAGGCCTCTTCTCTGCCATGAGCGACCGTGATTTTTCGATCTCGTCCTCTTCTCTGTGATGTTGCAGATTCTGCTAGGTTTGTTGGGTTGATGGATAGCATCGAGGTGCGAAGGTTGAGGGCTTTGGATTCCTCTATCGGTGGAGTTCCGTTGCCTCGCGAGTCGGTGATGCTGATAATTACGAGTCCAAGTTTGATTTAGGTTTTTTTGATAGTTACATGAGTTGGAGTTTGATTCAGGTTTTCTTGATAATTACATCCTCGAGTTTTCGTATTTTCCAGTTTATTTTATAAACTGTGAAGGAGGAAATGAACCAGACGACTTGTAAAGGGTATTTTTGTAAAAAAAAATAAGCCCATAATCTTATCTGCAAAACAAACAAATTTACTATACCATCATTTCTTATCCAATCTATTATCCATCATTCCTTATCCCTTTCTTATCCCCCATCACTAATTATCCTTCATTTTTCTATCCCCAAAACAAACGGGGCCTTATAGTAAATGGAAATCTAGGGAAAATACCCCCCGGCGCCCTTTTCAAATGATTGTAGAAAGAAGTCTCTGAATAGTCAAAATTTTCATTTAGTCTATTAATCAAGATCACATCATCCTTTTGGTTGGATCATCTCTTTCTGTTTTCTTTTACGTAAGTTGTACCTTGTAGTGCTGATCGTAGATAATTTATCTTAAATAGTTGTTACTATTATTCTGAAGGTGAGCTTTGACATAACAATAAGTTGCTCCACTAGTGACTGGCTAGTTGAGATGTGGAAACAACCCACCTTTGCACACCCCCTCCTCCTACCCCTGCACTAGTTGGCAGCCATCATACTATAATTTTTGAATTTTGTGTGCATGTATTCTATGGATACGTATGGTTGACCCTATCCAGTGGAAAATAGCCGGGTTGTTGTTGTTTAATATGAAAGTAACAGGTTATCAAATACCGGATGGTAATAGATTCATATATTATGACTCCTTGGAAGCTATGTTAGTTATATTTTTGCCTCCAATAATTTAAAATTGAATGATGTTTTTTGTACTATAAGCCTGTAAAATACTCTAGTTTCAAAATTTGTATCTTTTTTATGTCTTATTGTATAGGGCCAACTTTCTTGTTTGTTACCGTTGATTTTGAGGACTAGATGAAAAAAATAACCTCTGCTAAAATTTATATCCTTAAAAAATATACTATTAGCCCGACCCTTTAGGCCTTTCTCCTTCCTGGTTCCTTTGAAACTCATGATACAAGAAGAGCTCTCATTGTAAAGGGAAGAACTCTTGTGGTTAGTAGCTTCTCAGTTAGGTCTTATAGTCTTAAATTTACCTTCTTAGTCTTCCGAATGTAGGTTATGAGGTATTACAATCCCTCCACTTAAATTCACGATGTCCTCATCTCGTCTCCAATAAGTAATTTTAAATATATTTTGAGGGCTTTCTATCAGGTTATCTTAATAGATAGAGTTATCTATCAAGATAGAGTTTTCATGTTTTATCATTTATTGAGGGTAGTCTATTTGTGTTTAGGTTTTGATACACTTTTGATCAATAACAAAGTTCTAACATTCCCCTCTCTTTTGTTTCTTGAGATTTTACATGGTATGAGAGCAAGTATGATCTAGGGTTACGAGTTCAAATCCTACAAACATGACCCTCATTGTCCATGCTTAAAACTCAAAGAGGCATTCACATGAGGGGGTATGATATATTTTGAGGATCTTTTACCATAAGATTAATTTTTTGGTATAGTTGGTTCCTAACAAGTAAAATATCTAATCCATCATTCAAAACATTGGTCCCAGGGAATAGGAGTCCCTAGTAGAAATCCTTCATGTAGTGCAAGGTATGATCATGGGTCGCAAGGTGTACTCGTCCAATTATTATAACTCATTTGTAGGGCCTTAGGGGAGTGCTTAATACAACCTGTTGGTAGAACCATGTGCCACTAGACTACTGGTCTCATTAGGCTTTTTTAGGTTTTCGTCTGCATTGGTATAAGAAAAAGGATAGAGTTCTAGTAGTTGCCAGCAGCTTAATGCCGGGCCTTGTATTTGTACTTATTTTTTACTATCTCCTGATGCTCTTATATTTGAAGTCCTAGAAAATGTCAAGCCAAATCCTATCACTGAAATATTTAAAAGAAATCCTAAAGCTTCTCAAAATACATGTGTAAGTCTTTTAAGGTGTCGGTTGATGCCCATGAAGAGAGTTCCTTCATCTAGTGAAGCATTCCTATATTTTGTGCCTTTTCCTTCTCACTTCTGTATCTCTGGTGACAATTCAAGTATTTCACTAAGATATGCAAAGTCATGCCTTTTCTCAATGTTTTTGTTGAAATTCACATTCAAGATTGTTCTCCCTTTACCTTGTTTTCACTTATTTATATTTAGCATCATTCATCCCTTTACTTCCTGGACTAGTGCTCACGGGGGAGAACATTTTGAGGTGGTAGTTCTGGTATATTTTCCCTCTTATAGATTTTTGCAACCCTTTTTACTATTGTTAAACTGATACGCTATAAGGAAAAACGATATAGAGAATTCTATAAATTGAATGCAAAAGTCTAAGGATTTTGGATGATTTGAAGGATAGACTTTGTTTTGTATGGGTAACATTGTTTTATGTTAATATCTGTGATATTATATACAGGTTGGCCTTTTACATAAATATGAATGATCCATTCCTTTTGTAGCTGGCAGGAGCAATCATTTTGACAATCTTTAGTGTTGGGGAAATTTCTTTGTACAAATTTGATGCTGAAGCTCATGTTTTTCTTAATTGTGATTTATGTTACTCTAGAAGAAACTCTAATTATTTCTTTATTTCCTAATTATTTCTTTATTTCCTATTGTTTGCTTGGCATTATGCCATGACTTTTTGTGTCTGCAGGTAATGATTGACTTTCAAGCTGCTGAAAGGAAGCGGCTTGAAGGACTTGCTTCAGAAATCGGTCTGGAACCTCTTTGTGCTATGGTTTGTAATTTTTGGAACTGTGCAGCACATGCTTTGCTTCACCTGATGACGTTCATGTTTTAATTAAGTACTATTGTGCTTATTAGATAAATAATAACCTGCGGTGTTATGATCTTGCGATGGAGCTTAGCAATAACACTATCGAAGCTCTTCCCCCTAACTATGCAGAGCAGGTAATTTTATGTTATTTGTAGTTGTTAAAATCTGCCTCCAATTTTCTGCAGCAAATTGCTGCTAAATTTTTCTGGAATAAAATATCAAATATAAAACTCTATTTATTCTATTGGCTTCAAAATAATCCATAATTGAATTTAGAAATATCTAAATTCAACTTCTTATTTTGTATCTAAACTAGCGGATGTCCATGCCAAGACTCGGTAAACAATTAATGTGGTAATTTTATTTCATTGCGTAGCAAATATTAATTCTCTTATTGCTAGTGAGTGATAATTTTATTTCATTGAGGAAGAAAGAGATGAAGACGAAAAAAAAAAAAGGGCGGTAAAAAAGTGGCATGTCATCATGTGATTGGTCCAAAAAATATGTGTGAAATAACTTATGTTTTAATTCAAAAAAGTCATCTAATATAATATAGATGGATACTGATTACATTTCCTGAAGGAGAGGTACGCTCATTTGCATCGGACTTTTTCTAGGTGGCTATTTCTTAAGCTGCTGGTCACATTATTTTCATATATTTAATAGCAGGATTACTGCATTGGTTGCTACTAATATTATTTGGGCACTGCTGAAGATTTGTCCATTCATGATATGGTATGGGAAGGCCATGTACTTACTGATAGTTAACAGGAGGGTTTGATTGCTGAGTTTACGAGGGATAATGTGAGGCTCTTATTGATATTAGGGATGATAAGGCGCCTGGGCCTATTGGATATGCTGCATATTTTTTTATGAAATGCTGGGTGATTGTTGATGAGGAGGTAACTGATGTATTTTTGGACTTCTTCCGGAATGGAAGTTTCTGGAGGCAAGTAAATGCTACTGTGAAGCATTTTGCTGATAAAACTGATCAAGCAGCTAGCATAACAGATTGCAGGCCTATTAATTGTTGTTCAGTATTATAAAAGAAAAAACTCGAAGATGGTTTCTCATACCCTAAAAGATGTGTTACCCAGTCTTGTGAATGAAGCTCAGAGTGGTTTTGTACAAGGAATATGTGTTTGTGGTTAACAACTTATTGTATCCGGAATTGATGAGTGGGAGTGAGTGGAAGGGCATTTGAGCAAGATGTGTTTCTAAACTTTACTTGCAAAAAGCTTATGACTGTTGTGGGAGGTTGTAGAGGAGTTGTTGTCTTCTTTGGGTTATCTTTCAAAGTTCTTGCATTGGATGATAGTATAACCCAAAGTTCTTGCATTGGATGATAGTCTACCTTACAACTCCCTCATTTTATGTTAATATCAATGGTGGTATTCATGGTTTTTTCAAAGGTGCAAAAGGCTTTAGACAATGTGATCTAATGTTCTCGTATGTGTTCGTATTGGTTTTGGAGTATTTATGTATTGGTTTTGGAGTATTTATGTATTGGTTTTGGAGTATTTAGCAAGAAGTTTTAAGAGGATGCCAAGAAACTCAGTTTCCAATTCCACCAAAAATGCAAGAATG
>JAOWBR010152680.1:0-13242 GCA_028571145.1 Dionaea muscipula
ATCACCATCACCGTCAAAGACAATAAAGAGAAAGAAAAGAAAACGAAACCAAGGCAACGAAAACCCTACCGAATGAGGATGATGGCAGTCCCCCTCTCCGTCGTGTTGCCGCCAGCCAGTAGCCGTCGTCAAGTCCTTCCCGACGCCGCCGCCGCTGGTCTAGTGAGGAGGTAAACGAGAGGGATGGAAGAGATGAAGATGGAGATGGATAACCAAAGGAAAATAAGAAACGTGGGGAGAGGAAGAAAGATGTATATGGGATATGGAGAGAGAGAGGGCTAAAAATCTGCTAACAACAATAAAAGATTAATCCCAACTAAATCTTAATTCAAATCCTCAAAATATTGAAAAACAAATCTGTCATCTTCCATCATTTTAAAACCAATAAAAAGAACAAATATATTGTTTCACCAAATGAGATATTTAAAACCGATAATGTCCACTCTAATAATAAGACAACAATAACAATAGACAACAACTTTATAAAATCACATAAAAATAATGATATGTTAACCATAATATATTTTAATATTAGTTTTAAGTAGTAACAATATTATCAATAACAAAATAATAAAATAGGCATAATTAATAGTAATTAAAACTAATAAATATCAACCTACAGTAAATAAATATTGACCACAATAGTAATAAATAACATCACCCGAAAACTAACAAAATTATTAAATAAAAACAATAAATGATAACCGGTCCCGAAGGAGCGGGTTATCACAGTGACGCCATGAAACAGTCTTCCCCTTAGTGAGCTGGCGTCATAGTGTCATCGCCACTAGAGGATATTGTACAAGAGGTCCATGACATTAAACAGTTAATTGGATCATTTCATGACCAATTAACCTTAAACCTTCAAGGCAATATTGACTTCTAGTAAAGTGTGAAGACTACCCGTGTGAAGAGAGGAGTCGATTCGCCAACAAAGAACCTGCATGACTGTCTATTTATTCTTCCTTCCAATAAGGTCTCGAATCGTCCTAGTTTGTGATAACTCACTCTCTTTGAACCGGGTTATATTAGTAACTCTTGAATGAACCGGATTGTGACACTTAAGCTGGTTGAGTTATTTTTTCATCAAATAACTTAGCCTAGGTTGGTGGAAGAGAAGAAGGGAAGGGCTTTCCTTTGGTCATGGATTCAAGCCCCATATAAGACCATTTTGACTCCTTTTGATTTTATGGGCTGATTTAAGGTTGAGAAATTACCCTTATACCCTTGATGTGGTGAGATTTAGATCCTTTGCAAAAATCCCTACAACCTTACTCACTCATTCTTCCTCCACCACCACTGCCACTTCCATTTCTTCTTCCTCTTCATCTCTCTTCTCTTCCCCTCCTTCTCCTCTTCCATTTTCTCACTTGAGAGGCTGAATTCAGACCAAAGGAGCAAGCGGAGGAGATCGTAGACACGACATCGAAGCCGTGGAGTGCTCATCCACGCGTGGTCTTCGTGTCTTGCACCTAAAGCAAGGTTTTTCATTGTTTTCGAAGTGCCCATTGATTCCAATGGATAGAATCTGAAATAAAAGGTTTGAGCATGACATTTGAATGTTAAGGATTATGATTTTCATGTGGAATCAATGGGATTGAGCCATTGATGTTAGTTTAGGTTTTCATTCGTTATTGCCCCATTTTGTATTTGGATTCATGATTTCGTTGATGATGATTGGAGGTGTTTTGTAGCATGCTTTTAGGTGTCTTAGATGCCTCTTGTTGATGCATGAAGTTTGGGAGTTCGTGGCCTTCGATTTAGTGATGTTTGGGTGAATCCCCGATTTGAAAATTCTACATAATCTACGTGATTCTGTAGAAATTTGACGGGGGACGTCCTCGAGGATGTCACCTGGTGTTTAAAGTAGATTCTGGGCATGAGAGGACGTCCTCGAGGATATTCCAAAGTATCTCTACCCAATTTGAGCATTTAGAATTTTGAACGGAGGACGTCCTTAGTTCATTTTAGCGGGGGACATCTTAGAGGGCGTCCCACTCTGTCTAGTTTGCCTGGTGTCGCAACCTACGCTTGAATAGGCAGCCAAAAGATCAAATTCAAGGCAAACACGAAGATTAAATTGAACAACTTGAGTTACGAACAAAATGCAGAACAAACGAATCTGATACTGATAAAGAATGTTTACAAAAGAGGACGGCACAAATCAACTGCACGTTGATACAAAATGAGGTTGTGTCTATCTCTCCTCTCATTCGTAAAGCATCTAACACTGGTATTTATACTAGCAACAAACAGATCAAATCAAATCTGGAGAGAAAAATCTCTCTGAGATTCGTGCCTAAAATATAGGACTTGCCTAAAACACACTAAATACATTGAACATAGACAACTTCTTGCTATGGCGGCAATCCTGCATGCGGGGCGGCGAACTCTGTGGCGAAGCCTTCTCTTTGCCGAAACCATCCAAGCTGGATGACATCACCATTACACAAACACAATTGCTCTGCACCACTATAAGGCTATATGCACCTCATAAACAATCTTGATGAAAAGAGCAACCAAGAACATAGTAAAGCATGGCTGAACAGAACAGTCATCGTCATGGTGCCAAAGACCCCAACACCATGTGGCGGTGACCTCCTCTATGTTCGAAACCACAGAACACCATACCCCCAAACTTGGTCTACAGACCAATCTCAACATGAGGAGCATCATGGAAGTGACCAATATTGTCACACTCCTCTAAATCTCGAAATCCACCAAGGAGGCGCCATAGTAGTGAACCATGCGCCACGGCAGAACAGAGACCTAGCACCATGGCTATGTGAGACCGACGTTATGGTACTGTGGTATCGTATATAACCACAATCTCCACCTTGATGTCAAAACAACCCTAAAAACATCACAACACATCTTCCACATGACTCCATCTTCTCTTCACAAATCAAGACACTTCCCCGTGCCAACAAAACCAACGCAATGATCAAACCTCGCAGTAGTGACCACTTTGGTGAACATATCTGTTCGGTTGTCCTCTGCAGCAATCTTAATCACATTAACATCACCCTCTTTGATGTGAGACCTGATGAAACGGTACCAAACATCTATATGCTTTGTTGGTTCATGATACCTGTTATCCCGAGCCAAGAAAATTACAGACTGATTGTCATAGTGAACTGAGCGAAAGGTCTGAGCAATCCCAAATGATTCCAAAGAACCAACTAACCACAATGCTTCTTTGATTGCCTCAGTCAACACCATGAACTCATCTTTAGTGGAAGACAACGCCACTATGCTCTAGAGATTAGCTCTCCAGCTAACGACGACAACAACAAACATAAACACATACCCAGTCAGAGACTTTCTCCCATCCAAGTCTCCAACATAATCAGAATCAGAATACCCAACAACCTGATCGGTGATACTAGCTGCACCATCCAAACATAACCCTTGAGAAATCGTGCCTCGCAAATAGTGAAGTATCCACTTCACAACATTCCAATGAGATTTCCCCGGATTGATCATAAAACGGCTCACCGCGCTTACAGCTTGAGCCAAATCTAGTCTGGTATAAACCATGACGTACATCAGACTCCCCACAGTACTGGAATAGGGAACTGGCACCATGAACTTCTACTCTTCAGGGGTGGATGGGGATCAGCAGAGGATAGTGAGAAATGAGCAACTAACGGAGTGGAGACAGGCTTAACATTAGTCATGTTAAAGCGATCAAGCACCTTCTTAATGTATGCTTCCTAAGAGATAAATAGCTTCCCATGCTTCCTATCCCTCTGGATTTCCATGCCAAGCACCTTCCTGGATTTGGAGCATATGCTTCACAGATTCTACGACAGCCACATCCTTTGCTGCAATAAGGATGTCGTCAACATATAGGAGCAAAATCACCGGAGATCCATCTGGCAGAGTCTTCACATACACACAAGAATCAAACTCACTTAGTTTGAACTAACACTTCTCCACATAAGTATCAAAACGTGTATACCACTGCCTAGGAGAATTCTTGAGCCCATACAAAGACTTCTTCAATAAGCAAACCAAATTCTCCTTCCTTGGTGACACATAACCATTTGGCTGTCTCATATAGATGGTTTATTCCAAATCTCCAAGCAAAAACGCCGTCTTTACATCCATCTGATGTAATTCTAAATCATTCAAGGCTACCAAACCCAGAAGAAGACGAATGAAGAAATGCATTACTACCGAAGAGAAGATCTCATTGTAGTCTATGCCTTCCTTCTGACTAAATCATTGCCTAACCAAACGAGTCTTGTACTTGAGAGTAGAGATGTCGGGGCTAGGCTCTTTGATCTTGAAAATCCACTTGCACCCAAGTAACTTCATCCCTTGTGGTGGCTGGACAAACTCCTAAGTTTGGTTCTTCTGGAGAGACTCATACTCTTCATCCATTGCTGCAATCTACTTTCCAACTTCTGGGCTGATCATAGCCTCCATAAACGATGTTGGCTCATCATGCGACACCCTGATCGGTGTATTTTTATATAACTTTTCTATAATCAATTTCATGTTAATTATTATAAGATTATGTCTGAATCATATCATTTTGGCTCATATTTGGATTATGATCCAATTTCCTATTAGTCGTTAAATTCATGCATAAAACATGGTTTTTGTATCACAATAATGCTTAGACTAATTTACGTTTACTTTTGGACAATGTTAGACAGCATTCGGTTAGCATTATTGAATAATAATAATTCAGACATAATATTACTATGATGCACATATGTTTCACTTTAATGATACTTTTATCATCTTCGTATCTTATGGTATTTTCCTAAGTGTTTGATAGCAAAGATACGAATCCTCATATTGGAGCTTATCTTAACTAAATGAAAATATAAATATATTCAACGTCTGAATTTATTAATATCACTCGATAACTAGATGTATTATTTGCATGTACATGTTCATCGGTTATCCACACACAATGCAAAGGTGAGAATTGACGCTAAGAAAAGAAGGCGACCCGATTGAATTTGAAGCTGCCAAATTCTATTCCATGTCTGGGAGATACATTCAAGACCTCAACATTTAGCTTCACAACCAAAAAGAAATCCATAGTTTGTTAAGACCAAGCCGAGACTCCTGAAGAAGAGCACAGTCAAAATAATGACCGTACAAAGCTCTCAATAGAATACTGTACTCAAAAATATCCAGTAATACAAAAACTAGTGAAACTAATGCTGACAGCTCAGCATATAGAGATAGCTAACTAGCTTATTATAAAGCTGTAATTAATTTGCTACTAACACAGGATAACAAAACTAACTAATCAAGCTTGTATTCCATCAACTCCAACGTCTGCTGAGAATTTGCCATTCATACTGAAGCTGCCATATAAACACCAAGGAAACCAAGAAGCTGCTATCCATGAAAATGAAATCCCTCAGCGTCTGCCATGCAGGATGAAGCACACGTCTAATCCCATACTTATAAAGTGAAGAATGCTTCAGGTTTGCATGGAACAGTGACTTAATGAGTGCCCACTCATTATACACTTGAGGCTACGTTTGAAATCCATGCAACGTCTGCTTATAGAAAAATAAAGCTGCTCCACGTCTGGATTGATGAAGTAGAATAATAGCATGCCTGTGAAGCTGCTGCAACACCATGGAGAAGCCACTGTCTGATTCAATGCTATCCTGCCATGCACGTTTGAGTATTGCAGAACTACACGTCTGATATTCTCTCTTCTCCAAGTCTGCTGAAGATGTTGCTTCACCCAAGATGGAGTCTAAGTCCACTACTCCACGTATGCTTCATCATCAACGTCTACTATATATGAAGCCGCCGTTTGAAGACCTGTTCTTCACCATGAAGCCCAACATATACTCCATTACCAACGTCTGCCCACATACAAATGATACTGCACGTTTGATGCAAGTGAATAGTAGAAGAATGAAGGGTTTGTCATTCACCATGAAGAAGATCATTGTCCAATTCTGCATAATGCTGCTCCAACGTTTGAGAAGTAGCTCAGCCATACACAAGCTGCTGATTCACGTATGCCCAGTAACTGCACGTTTGAGTTCAAATTGTTAGATGTAAGCTTGTTATTAGTTGGATTTAATAGTTTGATAATAATGTACGGTTAGGATTGTATCTGTCAGTTGAAATCCTACGGTCTAGAATAGAGCTTTAAGAATTGAATATAGTATAAATGCATACATGATGAAGCCTGTACAGGTGAGCTGGATTTGATCCTAATAAAGAATAATACAATTCTTGGTGCTTCTACTGTTAAAGTGGTATCAGAGCTGTTTCCAATTTTTTTCTTAGAAGTCCACAAAACCAAAAACACAAAAAGAACCCATACCCGTAAAAGCCCTGTGTGGAAGGAAAAAAAAAAAAGGTATACAGTATCTTGAAGAAAATCAAGAACACGGTACAGCCATGGCTACTTCCTCGTTCCCTTTTCCTCGACTCACTGGACAAAATTACAATCGATGGAGTATTCAAATGCAGACGTACTTGGGAGGTCACGATGTCTGGGATGCAGTGGAGTCCGGTGTGAGTGAGCTGATTGCTTCGGCTACTTCAACAAAGCTGCAACGAGAGGCAAAGGTGAGAGATCAAAAGGCCCTTTCAATCATTCAACAAGGAGTAGATGACTCCAATTTTGAGCAAATTGCTAGGGTACACACGGCTAAAGAAGCCTGGGATACCCTAAAAACAGCCTTCAAAGGTGAAGAAAAAATCCAGAGGGTACGGTTGCAAGCCCTAAGAGAAGATTTTGAGGAGTTGAAGCAGAAGAGTGGTGAATTGGTATCTGATTTTGCCTCCCGAGTTCAAGGCATCGTGAATCAATTAAGGCACAACGGTGAGGAAGTTGCAGAAATCAAGATAGTTGAGAAAATTCGCCGGGCGCTTGATGATCGCTTTGATTACATTGTGGTAGCGATTGAGGAAGCCAACGATGTCAGCAAGCTTACCGTCAAATAGCTGTTGGGATCGCTTCTTGCTCACGAAGAGAAGCTATTGCGCAGAAAAAAAGACTCCATCAATTCTGCGCAAGCTCTCCATGCTAAAGTGAAAGAAGCCGTGGTTGAGGAATCAGCAAACCATGCTCGTTACACAAGAGGTAGAGGCCGCAAGAACTGGAACAGGGGAGGTTTCAGGGGAAAGGCAAGAAGTCAAAGAAATCACAGAAATGATACAGTTGAAGATGATCAGTTTGCAAGAAATAGCAAGGGACGTTGGCAAGGACAAGGTGACTTTGATTCTCAGTCTCAAAGAAAGAAGGATAAATCTCAAATACAATGTTTCAATTGTAGAAAGTATGGCCATTTTGCTTCTGAATGTTATCGAGGGAAGAGATTAGTAGAAGAGAGTGTTCATTTGAGCAATAGTAATACCAGTACTTATTTCAAGAAAGAGCCTACACTACTCTTGGCTTGTGCAGACTCATCAACACAGCAAAGGGACGTCTCAGATGTATCCATGTGGTGTCTTGACTCAGGAGCAAGCAATCATATGAGTGGAGCCAAGAATATATTCTGTGAACTTGATGAATCAGTCACTGGAACAGTTTCTTTTGGGGATCATTCTAAGATTGCTGTACAAGGAAGAGGTGTTGTTCTGATTAAGTTGAAAAGTGGGGAAACTGATTGGATTTCTGGTGTGTTTTATGTTCCACAGTTGAAGACTAATATACTTAGTCTGGGACAATTAATTGAGAAGGGGTATGAAGTGATTATGAGAGGCAGAGAATTGACAATGCGTGATAGAGCAAAGAGGTTAATAGCCCGGGTTCCTATGACTGAAAACCGAATGTTCATGTTGCCCATTTCTTCTGTAAATACATATTGTATGAATTCGGTTCTAGATAGCCCTGGATGGCTGTGGCATAATCGGTTTGGACACTTAAACTTTGATGCCTTAGAGTTGATGTCTAAAAAGGACATGGTGAATGGTCTGCCAACCATGAAGCATGTAGCTTCAGCCGTGTGTGAAGGATGTCAGTTGGGCAAGCAAACAAGAAATGTTTTTAAAGGTCAGACAGTAAGTCCTGCAAGTCGAGCATTGGAAATAGTTCATGCGGATATTTGTGGCCCGTTTCAAGTCTCGTCCTTTGGGGGCCATAAGTATTTCCTGTTATTTGTCGACAGTCACAGTCGAAAGACATGGATATACTTTCTTAAAAGTAAGTCGGAGGCCTTTGGGAAGTTTAAGTTGTTCAAAACCATGGTGGAAAAGCAGTTGGGCAGTCCGATTGGTGCAATTGTTACTGACAAGGGTGGAGAGTTCTGTTCTAAGGCTTTCCAAGAATATTGTGAACTTCATGGGATTCGTAAGCTTGTTACGGTTCCATATACGCCACAACAAAACGGGCTAGTGGAAAGAAGAAACCGATCGGTGCTCAATATGGTGAGGAGCATGTTAAAATCAAAAAATCTTCCATTGGAGTTGTGGGCAGAAGCAGCTTCATGCTCGGTTTATTTGATGAATAGGTCTCCTTCTAGGAGCTTGGGAAATGTTACTCCACAAGAGGTATGGTCTGGGCACAAGCCCAATGTGCAACACTTGCGTGTATTTGGATGTACAGTGTATGTGCATGTTCCCTCCCAGTTACGACAGAAACTTGATGATAGAAGTAGAAAATTGGTGTTTATCGGCTATGATACTACATCTAGAGGGTATAAGCTTCTTGATCCGATTTCTAAGCGTGTCACAACTAGTAGAGATTGCAAGTTCTGTGAAGAGGACTCATGGGATTGGGGCCAGCCGAACTCAGTAACTGAAGTCCACTCAAGTTCATTGTGGGACAGTTTGTTTCCTTCCGTTGTTCATGAAGAAGATCCTATAGAAGAGATAGGTGAGGGTGATGGGTTGCAAGCTTCTGCAGCAGTCAGTGGCAGCATTTCAAATGGTTCAGTGCAAGCAGATGCAGCAGGGGTCAGTGCCAGTTCGGGTGCAATTGTTCCAGCAGTAAATGAAAATGCTCCATTGCCATCTGACATACCATCAGCTAGTCCTGTTTCGGCTAGTTTTGGCTCTTCAATACAGTCCTCTGGTGGTCAAGCAAATCAACGGATGCGCTCCCTTAATGAAATCTATGAGGTAACAAGCAATCAAGAAGATTTCTCATTGTTTTGTCTTCATGTTGACTGTGAGTTACTGCAATTTGATGAAGCTGTTAAAGACAAGAATTGGCAAAAGGCTATGAATGAAGAAATCTGCTCTATTGAGAAAAATGATACCTGGAGTTTGACAGATCTTCCAGCAGGTTCAAAAGCATTAGGAGTGAAGTGGTTGTACAAAATTAAGAGAAAGGCTGATGGTTCAATCTTAAAATACAAAGCCCGACTAGTAGCAAAAGGGTACGATCAACAAAAGGGGGTTGATTACCAAGAAGTTTTTGCTCCGGTGGCTCGGATGGAATCAGTTCGATTGTTTGTTGCTCTAGCAGCCTTCTATGGATGGACTTTATATCACATGGATTTCAAAACTGCGTTTTTGAATGGAGTATTGGAAGATCATGTGTTTGTTCAACAACCAAAAGGTTACATTGTTCCAGGACAAGAGCATAAGGTGCTCAAGCTGCACAAAGCCCTCTACGGCTTGAAGCAAGCCCCACGAACATGGAACAACACGTTGGATGCTTATCTGCTCAGTCAAGGATTCGACAGATGTGCTCATGAATATGCAGTTTATGTGAAGAGGATTCAGTCTGAACTTGTGTTGATTTGTGTCTATGTCGATGACTTGCTCCTCACTGGTAGCCAACAGCAGCTTATTGCAGATTTCAAACAAGCTCTTGTTTCCAAATTTGAAATGACAGACTTGGGACTTATGAGCCATTACTTGGGAATTGAGGTTGAGCAGGGGAAAGATGGTACATTCATCACACAACAACATTATGTGAAGAAAGTTTTGGAGCAAAGTGGGCTAATGAATTGCAAGTCAGTCACTACTCCTATGTCAGTTGGAGTCAATTGCAAAGGAGAAGAAGGTACTGCTCTTACTAATGTTTCAGAATTTAGAAGTATTATTGGGAGCCTTCGGTACATCACTTGTACTAGGCCGGATATAGCGTTTGCTGTGGGCATTGTCAGCCGATATATGCAAAAGCCAATGGATATACATTGGGCAGCCTGTAAAAGAATACTACGTTACCTGAAAGGCACGATGGGGTTTGGTTTATGGTACCCAGCTGGTTCACAAAATGCACCCTCAATTCCTGATATTCCCATAACAGGGTATAGTGATAGTGATTGGGCAGGAGACTATGATGAAAGGAAGAGCACAACCGGCACAGTTTTTATGCTAGGATCAACAGCTATTGCGTGGGCGTCAAAGAAACAGCCCATAGTTGCATTATCCTCGTCTGAAGCGGAATATGTAGCAGCAGCTACTTGTGTTAGTCATGCGCTTTGGATGAGAAAGCTGCTGGCCGAGCTTTACATGCCTTAAAAGGAGCCGATGACTATTTGTGTGGATAATCAGTCGACAATTGCAATTGCTCGGAATCCGGTGTACCACGACCGAAGCAAACACATTGATGTTCACTTTCACTTTCTTCGAGATGCATTGGCTAAGAAGGAAGTTCAACTCAAGTATGTGAGAACCTAAATACAATTATCTGACATTCTAACTAAGCCCCTTGGCTATATAGGTTACAGCAAGTTACGGAGGATGCTGGGAGTTCAAAATCGCCATGCTTAAGGGGGGGCAATGTTAGATGTAAGCTTGATATTAGTTGGATTTGTTAGTTTGTTAATAATGTGTGGTTAGGATTGTCTTGGTTAGTTGGAATCGTACGGTCATGTGTAGAGCTTTAAGAGTTGAATATAGTATAAAAGCAGATATGATGTAGTCTGTACAGCAAGGAGGATTTCATTCTAATGAGAATAATACAATACTTGGCACTTCTGCTATTACCAGCAGCCTTGTCTATGCCCGTCTGAATCCATGAAGCTCATCAACGTTTGATACAAAAGAAGCTGTCGTGAATTTGTCATGCATATATATACAATATAGAAGCTGCTCTCCAACGCCTACATATGAAGCTACCCGTTTTAATCAAGGGAACAACAACTCAACGTGTGCTTTATCAAGGAGATCAAGGCTACTGTTATACGTTTGATCTGAAAGCAACTTGAAGAGACCAGTCGGTCTATGCACAATGAAATGGCGTGAAAGTTGTCGGTCAACCAAATGAGCTAAAAATTGGACAACATCTACAACAAGAAGAAATTCTACACGTGATAATAATAATCAAGTTGGTTACCAACTGATTCGGGAATATCGTCAACCTCCAAGCTTCTAGAAGAAGACTCTTTCCACAACAAACTCGGAAGATATTTTCTATAACAACCAAAGCAAATCTTAACCATTGGGTTAAGATAAATTAATATCATCCATTGATTTGTAACTTCTCTTCTATATTAGCAAAGTCTATAAATAAGAGGGTCACGTATCCCATCAAAGGAGGATCATCTACTATATCTACCGTAGGTGAAAAACAGAGTAATATTCTGATACTCAAAGATAGAGTCAAACACAAATTGTATTCTTGAATCTCATTCTTTGGCATCATTTTCTACTGAGAAATCAATAGTAGAAAATGACTCAAACACTCTGTAATCAAGATTCATGTGTTTCAATGAGAATTCAAACTTTGTCCATGAAGTTTTGTTCACCGTGTTTATTTCTTTCTATCTCTCTCATTCAATTTCTACTCGAGTATTAATTTTGGAGGATAGAAGATTTAAATTGCATTTTTAAATTAAGCCGCACCGGTGATTCGACGATTCTACTTCTTCGATTATTGTTTCAATTACCTAGACTCGAAAGAGTGGATAATTGAACTAATTTTTAAAGTGAGTATCGACTGACAGAGAGCAATATTTTACACTAGTTGGTGACCGAATCCAGAGTGTTCATTTTCATCTTTGCCCAGTTTTGGTAACGTATTTTACCGTTTTCATATTGGGTTGTGAATCTTTGATTCTCAAAGATTGCACAATTATCTCACGTAAGTTTTCTTTAGTTAGTTTTTGACTATATTAGTTTGTCTACATCATTTCTAGTATATTCTCTGACTCGAGAGATGAAGAGAATAATTTTACTACTTGATTGGGGCCTTCAACCGGACGTTGTCTCGGTTGGGTATCGTCAATTAAGGTTTCTTGGTAAGCGAGAGCTTCCTCTAAACATTCTAGAGTTGAACAATTTGTCATTTATTTGATCCATTTTATTTTTGATTCCAATCTTGTTCTTAATGCCATCAGTAGAGGTGGAGATTGACAATCTTTGCTCTCATAGACTGGTTAGTGTTGATACAAGGTGATCGAATCCTTAGTTAACTACATGAGTGATTCTTTAGGTTTTATGATCTGGTGACCGAATATTTTTGTAGGGATTAATCCAGCTTTTGCCTAAGTCAAGATAGTCAAACTTGCTAAAGTTGCTTAATCTGTTAAACCCATTAGACAGACGTGTCACTGTTTGTTTCTTAATCCCACGTCTGCCTTTATCTCTTATTGAAATATAATGATCATTTCACTGTTTGTTTCTTAATTTGTGTGTCACTTGTTTGTTTCACTCGTAGATTTTGATATTCATGTTTGAACCCCCGTGATATTTTATTCATAACTTATCATGTTTACTATTTGGTGTACTTTTACATATGATTACAAAACGATAAGTCTTTGTGGGATTGACCCCTTGCTCATCCTTTACTCAGTTTTATTTTGAGTAATACCATCATAGCCAAGGGTATTATTATTATTGATAGCGGATTTCTACGAGAAAATCTAAGCTATCACAGCTCATCCAAGTTCACCACACTCAGAGCACCTCCGGTGATGGTGATAGAAAAACTTAGTTAAACAAACTGAGGGTGGAACCGCAAGTAAAAGTTCGAGAAGGCAAAACACCAGCACTAAAGATTTCTCTACCTTAATGCATGACAATACCCGAATGGTTATCGGTTCAGCTTGTGTGCTCAACTAAAAAGGGGCAACTACAGAAAATAAGGGAGAGAAGAAGGGAATCAGTCACCACTCCTTTTTTCCTTCCTTTAATGCAGTGAATCCGTGGGTTATGAACCCACAACAATCTTACCTCTGATTTTCTTACTTGGTGATGGAAGTTAATTAAAAATTAGTTTAAAGAAGAAGAAACAGAGACTCAAGATGTCATCGGTTTCGTTGTTTCCAGGAACAAATTAAGATGGATGAAGGATGCAATGCAATAGACAAGCAAGAGAAATCAACAACTCAGAAAAGGGTTATC
>JAOWBR010152691.1:0-13242 GCA_028571145.1 Dionaea muscipula
AATAATTTTTAATTATGTTATGATTTATATTTTAATTTTTTAAAAGAGTTATTAATGTATATGTTATCACCCGTTTTTGGGCGAAACGTGGACGCGCTCGGAGCGCGGCGGGTTGGCGTGTGCCCGGGGCAGCGTGCAACCGTGCTTACCACGATCTGATATGAAAACTGACTACCCCCACCCGTACTTGGATAGTACTTCCCAGGAGGTCACCCATCCTGAGGACTACTCCAATCTAAGCACGCTTAACTGCGGAGTTCTGATGAACTCTGCTCCACAAAAAGTGGTTAACCAGATGATGATATAGTTTTTCATATCATGTCATATAAGCTTCTTTCGATTTGGGAATTATAGCCAATCTCGTGGTATATTTATTCCCGTGTATAACATTTGCCCCCCAATCCCTTGGCGTACTCTGCCAAAAGTAAAGACATGGAGTTTGATGTTTTTACCCCTACATTTTCGGGGATCGTTCTGTCACCTTCTCGTCGAAAGTTATCTGCGAATACCAAGTCCTCGGCCCGATTTGCGTCCCAGGATACAGACTTCTGTAGGCTATCAGGCCGTTGCAGACTTGATTTCTTCGTGGAGCTTCGCTCTTGCATCTATTCTTCAGAGAATGTGAGGAAACGCGACATGTTGTGTTGTTTCCGCACGTACTTACCACGCCCTGATATGAAGATTGATTATCCCCACCCGTACTTGGATAGTACTTCCCAGGAGGTTACCCATCCTGAGGACTACTGCACGCTTAACTGCGGAATTCTGATGAACTCTGCTCCACGAAAAATGGTTATGGTGATATAGTTTTCCATATCGGTTATGGTGATATAGTTTTCCATATCATGTCTTATAAGCTTCTTCTTTCGATTTGGAAATTATAGCCAATCTCGTGGTATATTTATTCCCGTGTATAACAGTAAGTATTATAGATGTAATCTTAAATAAATATCAGGAGTACTACTAATAGTTTAACAGTTTGTGAATTGTACAGGTTGTAAACTTATAGTACGAGTACGACATTGGCTGCATGTTAGGTTACGTAAAACGACAAATAGAAACTTAGTGATTGATAACGTTAAATATTGGTTTTGTTTTTTTAGTTCCTCTCTTAAGATTTAGGGAGCGCATTCGATTATTTCGGTTCGATTCAATATTCGGTTCATAAAATTAAAAATTGAATTACGAACCGAAATTTTGATTTTTTCAAAACTGATATTCAAAATATCAAATATATTATCACCTTTAATTATGACATATATTTTTATCACTTATTATTAAATGTTGAATGTAATTTTATTAGTAAAATGAAAAGAAAATCAGACATAAAAGTAAAGTTTGTTGATCTTAAATTAAATTTTAATATTATTGATAAATGTAGAATCAACATAATTAAGTTACAGACAAAACGTTTGCATAGTATATCGGGCATACACGTAAATATTTATAATAAATATATATGATGTTTTTGCCTTTTTAAAATTGGCTAATATATTATCCTTTTTACCCTAATAATTGTTTTTACCCTTTTTATACCAATTACCCTAATAATTAGGTTATGTAATAGATATTAAATTTTATTTTAAAATTAATTCTGTTTATTTGGTTTAAACCGAATTTTGAGTTTTAAAACCGAATCGAACCAAACTTTTTCAAAAAAAATCAAATAAACCGAAACCAAATAAATCAAAAATTTTCGGTTTTATCGGTTCGATTCTTTCGGTTTGAACCGAAGTTTGCTCTGCCCTATGTAGGGGGTTATTGATAGGAAAACATTTCAGCCTTAGGACTTATGAAATGACGGTTTTACCCTCCCAGACCTCCATGTGTCTTCTGTCCAATGGATCTATGTGTTGATCTCCCAGTGGAGAGATGTGTCGATCTCCTAGTGGTGCCACATGTTGGGTAACTAGTGGAGCTACGCGTCGGGCTACAGTTAGCGAGCTGAAGGGCCCACACGCGGTGTCCACCTTGGGCCATGTGGCCTACCTGTGGGTTATAAAAATAGGATTATTTTCCCCTGTTATCAAGTTGAAAACATCAACTCCTCACCATGCAATCTCAATTAGCAGCTGAAAACTCTCCCCCGCAAATGTCACAGGGATGTGCCAAAGTAGAAATAGGTGTGGAGAGAGCTGAATCCTTAGGAAGCTGGTTCCATAGAGATGGAACTGACTACCTAGGTCTCTCTGCGCTTAGACCTTGGGGCGGGTCCTCGAGGTCCCACAACGGCTAGGAGCTGAATCCCGAAGCTTTCTCTGAGAATGCTCATGGTTTGATTGGGGTGAAGTCGCCACCTAATTTTCTCATAGAAACTAGGAAAGGTTAAAGCCTAATTCTATATAGCAAGAGGTACCGACGATCGTGGTACTAGAAAGAAATGGAAGGATAAGGCATGGTCTACATCACCAAGTCTGAGATTGGGAACCTGGTTAAGTGTTGGAAAGGTCGCTCAAAATCAATCAGCCTAGCACCCAACACCCCCTAGTCGGATCTCTTACATCATGGTTACAGTCTCAAGGGGGCTTGGTTTCTTGTGCATAGATAAGGACATATGCTCGGGACAAATCCGTATACAAATCCTATAAAGCAGTAGAAATATAAGCACAGATGTAACATGACTTTTGATCATCTATCCTACCTATAGTATGATTAGGTGGCCAACAGTTTTGAGCTTTAGAAGATAGGTGTCCTGTTGAAGAGGTCGGTTTAAAAAGGATGAGGGCGTAGGACCTCTAAAATGCGACGCTAGGAGGTGGTCGGCTTAAGGGTTGAGGGCTTAGGACCTCTAAGGTACGATGTTAGGAGGTGATCGGATTAAGGGTTGAGGGCCTAGGACCTCTAAGGTGTGACGCTAAGAGGTGGTCAACTTAAAATTTGAGAGCATAGGACCTCAAAGGTGAGACGTTAAGAGGTGATCGACTTAAAGGGATGAGGGCTTAGGACCTCTAAAGTGCGACGTTAGGAGGTGTTTGGCTTATAAGGATGAGGGTTTAGGACCTCAAGGTGTGACGTCAGATAGTGGTCGAATTTGAGTCATGATGATCGAGGGAGATGGCTAAAAAGATTTTTGGGCTTTTTTAAATAAATTTGGTTATTTAGAGGGTTTATGTTGGCCTCAAAGTCATAATATGTTTAGGTATAGTGATCTAAGTCTGGTTACTTAGCAAACAAGTTATTCTAATAATGACTAGCATTCAAATTTCTTTTGCCATCAGAATCATAAATTCTTCAAAACAAGGGTTAGTGAACAACAGATAGTGTTTGTAGCTCGGGGCCACACAATATAAGATTGTGTCTGTCATCATAAGGGGTTAGACATATATAAAGGTGTGTATGACCCGAAGCCACGTGTTTTATTTGATTCCCATGACAAAGGATCCACGGGGTACCTGTTGGATCAGATATTCATGGGGAATGTATGCATGGGTTAGAACGACTTTTGGCAACGGATCCTTAAAAGATTAGAAAATAAGAAAATAAAATTCTACCGCTCTAGAACATTAAATCCGCACCTTATACATTTGATCGCTCAAAGCAATCAGATTACATGGATGAACAAGGTTTTGAACAACTTTGATTAATATTACAACACATTTGGCTCGAGGCCATAAAAATCTACATTGTCATTGGTCGGTTGTCACACCACGGGGTGGGGGGACTTAACGTCTATGCTTAGATGCATGTGATTGGTATGAATAAAATGGTTTTCAAACCCGCATAACCGTGTTTGGTTGATGAAAATTGGTTTAAGTTCGAAAACTTTGAAAGTCAGTGGTTTTGATAAAGGGAAAGGGGCAATTTTTTTTTTTTTGATAAAACTTGTCTGATTTGATTAAATGGGTTATCGTGGTTCAAATATCACGAAATTTGGCTAAGATGGAATTTAAGATGTCTAGATCAAATTTAAAAATTTTCGTGACATTTGATTAAATGTTTTGAAGAAAATGCTCAAAATGGTGAGAAAGGTCGAGTCCCGGGGCTGTTTGACCTTTGACCATTCAAAACAGTGTGTAAAATCGATCACATATCGAAAATGAGTAAAATTAGATCTACTTGAAAGCTAAAATCCTGAGTGACGTTTTGACGTAAGAATGACCTCGATCAAATCAATATCCTGAGAGATATAATCATTTAAAGTCGGGCATTATGCAGTGGATATACCATGAAGGGTGCACAATACTCAACCCTTGACTTTTTTTATCTTTAGCCAAAAATAATTTCTGGAAATATTTTGTGCGTGTCAAATGAAAATGCTCCCATGAACCAAATGACATGAAATTTAGTGAGAATGTTCATTAAAATGTCTAGTTGTGATCTGAAAAATTTCGTGGCAAACAACAAAGTGGTTTGAAAGTTATGTATGAAATAGTGAAGAGTACCGAAACTGGGGGGCAATTTGACATGTGTTCATTTAAAATTATGTTTAAAATCGGATACATCATGAAAATGATCCAAACCAATTTTATCTGATACATCATGTATAAAATTCACTTTATGTTTCTTATTTTTTTCTAGTTAGCTATTCTTTGATATTGTACTCTATTTAGATATTTAACGAAAGATCATGTTTTGTAGTATTTTATCCAAGTTTGTGCATGATTTGAAAAACAACGCCTCCAGCTCAAAGACCAGTCACTGAAATTACTTCGGTGTGATCAGTTGTAGTTATGCAAACAACTGAATAAAGGAGTCGCTACTTTTTGGCACCATAACAGTAGTCGTAAATATCCAATGAAGACATCTCAACAAATTTGCACCACATCTCCTTCTCAAGAAAAGAGTGTCTGATCACTTCTTGCAAAATATCAGAGCCACATCTCAAGGATACGAAATGAGCGACTAAAGCTCAAATAAGAGACAAGGAGTGGCTGAAGCTCAAGGCAAAGAAATATGCGCCAGAAGCTCAGCACAACAAATCAGTGCCAGAGATGACTCTTCTACTTTCTCTAAGTATGAACCCCTCTCCACAATTGTTAACTTTGGAGTCCCTTGTCAATAATTTTTATGGGAGGACCATCATAAGATGCCATGGAGACAAGTACAAACTGACATGCAAAAGCGACAACTTAGAATGATTCAACTGCCACGAAAAGGGGAATTGGTTTTCCAACACACTCTCTTACCCCGATAGTCAGAAGATCTATCCTAGACTCTTAGGTAATAGCCGAATATTCCCTGGATCTACATAAAGTACTGATGTGTCCATGTAACTTAATATTAGTTTTACATCTTTCGACCATCTGTATCTTTATAGTAGTAGTTAAGAAACTAGGTCACAATAGAATTTTGTCTATAAATAGAGAGCTCAATATCCCATATAAAAGATTTGCATACTTCACTTGTATAAGATCTATGACAGTTTGTCATATTTTCTTTACTTGGTGAAATTTCTACTTCTCTTCCACTTTTGTGATTGTGTTCTTTGAGTTCTTACATTGCATCCACCATTCCACAACCACCAGTTTCCACACACGTGTATCAATGACTTCTCTTCACTATTGCATGAACTAAGCTCTAGCCTTAATCACTTAATGTCCATGTTAAGCTGCTAAAAAGGTAAAGAACTTGGTTTAGGTTGTTTTGAGTAGTTGTTATCATGTAAGATCAAGTAGTTATTTACCAAACATTCAAGCAAAGATGAGTAATTGGTAAACTCATTCCCTTTGCTTATTCTGAGCCTTAATATCTGGTAATTGCTACTTTACAACTACAGTCTGTTGCAAGTTTCGGTTAAGTTCTTGACTTAGTTGAGCATAACGTTTTACTGATCTCTCTTACTATAACTAGTGTATATTGTTAATTGATTGTATGAATCTGGTTTAACGATCAACAAAGCCCTCTGATTGCCAACAACTTGACGTGTTGTGTTCGATATTTGCCAGGATCGGCACGTAGGCATTGAGTTGCCTTAGAAGTTAATTGCTTATTCTTAATCTTTGATTGTTTGAGTGGACCTAGTCGAACCTTTAACTAATCTCCCTAACTTCCAGTAACTCGACGTTGTCGTGTTCGGTATCTGTTAGGTGAGTACTTAAGCATTGACTTGCTTTTAAGTATAGTTTGAGGTTGAACTTAATCCTCAACACCTATATCTTTCGTATGTCCGATTTAGTCATTTCTCTTCTAATAGTAAACTCCTTAGGAAAGGTCTGACACCCCGAACTTTCGAGTAAGCTAGAGTCTTTTGGGGGTGAATATTTCCGTCCGGTTCACGAGGGAGGAAGGTAGGTAGTTGAGTGTGGACCAAGCCTCGACTACCTTGACTTTAGATTGATTGGCGCCAGTGTACCTAGCTTGGGCAGAGAACCTCAACAGCCGCCACTTTGGTAGATAGGCTAGGGTTAAAGATTTGACCCCTTTGTCGACTTTCGTTTTTAGCAGTGAGTTATCGCTGATTCTTACGTGTTTACATCCACATTTCTTCTGCCTCCATTCTATTACTCATTCATTACATTTTGTTAAGTGTTTGCATCGCTGTTTTTATTGTTTCGTTATTAGTGTCCCTACTTTTCCTTTCTTGTGTCTCAGCCGCAGAAATCACACTTTGTGATCAGGCGCTGATTTTGTGACTTGTGTGTTTCTGTTGTTCCTTTCCTTCAATGTAGCAACCCCCCCCTCATTTTTACTTATTTCTCTTTCTCTCCCCCAACTATTTAACGCACATTTAGAGTTCAACTTTACCAGATGCACATTCTCTGTGGGATCCACCTCAGAATCGCTGTTTTCTACTTATAGTTAGCACAATAGTCCCAAGTATCATCTAGCTCTTACCTCGTGTATAAGCTATTATCTTTGGTGTCTCCGCTCCGAGACCGTAACGACCTCTCGGAGCGCACCCGCAAGTGGGATCGTCTAGCCTACTAAGAATCATAGCCTACAAAGGCAGATACTCTGGAAGCTTGGAACATAGGTGTGAATGCAAAGGATAAAAAGTCAACAAAAGGGGCAACAGTGGGAGTGGGTGCATGTGGGTTAGATGGTGGTAGCAAGGTATTAGTCGAGGGACAGCTCATGTATGTGGTGTCTTCTCGTGTGGAAACGATTAAAAGGTGATCCACGTGTAGGCACAAAAATGATTGGTGGAATTTAAGGGGGTTTTTGCTATAAATACCCCTATGCCTAAGGACAATGTTGTACATGAAACTTGGAATTGCTAAGTCCTCAAGCCTAGATGGTAAAGTTGTGAGAAGGAATAGGAGAAGTTACAAGCTTAAAGCGTAGACAGTAATACCAGAGGTAGGGGAGATTTGAACTATTTTGTGGTGTGCTTATAAACACCTCTGGATATGATATCTTAGCATGTTTTCCTTCTCATGTTCTGAATGGGTTTGTGAAAACAAAGAAGAGTTTTTATTGTTGGATTATTTCAATAATTTGGGTCACATATATATCTATATTAAATGTGTTATGTTATTATTTATTAATTATTAAGTGGTCTAATAAAGTTTGGATTTAACAGGGTATTAAATGTTATAGAAATAATGTGCAGAAACTATTAAAGCAATTACTATTTTGATGAGGGGCCGAATTGGTAATGACACCTTATTATATATTAATTAATTATATCTTAATTAATTACTATATAAGGAGGGTTATAGTCTCTGATTTACGTATGCTGAAATTATTCTAAGGTTTTCTCTTTTGGCTTCCCCATCACCAGAGAAAAGAAGAAGAGAGAGTCAGTTTCTCTAAACCCACATACGTCAATCTAGAAGATCAGATCCGCTAAAGAATTATTTCCAGCAATGGATTCAGATTTGCTTTTGTTTCAGTTTAATCATTTTCTTCTCCTTCATGAATCAAATGGGTATTAAGGTATTAATCATTCGATTATTTAATTGGATGATTCTACCAAGTGGTATCAGAGCCACCCATTTGGTGCTTGAGGGTTTAAAGAATTAAGATAAAATTTCGGATTTTGATTCTTCATTGATTGCGTATTTTATGGATTTAAAATCGGAGTTCTTTTTTTTTTTTTAGAATTTTTCGATTTTTTTTTTTGGAAAAATTTTTGGATCTAATCCGGTCTTCGTTTTCTGGATTCAGATCAAGAAAATTTTCATGCTCGAATCATAAGATTCACTTCGGTGTTTCAGATATGGAGATTTGATGAAAATCCATTCGGTTTTCGGATTCTTCATCGATTCTCCATCGTTGAACAGTAGATCTGAAAACATGACATGAAGGCTATTCAGGACAATGATCTGGATCTAATATCGAGTGATCGATCCTGGGTGTATTGTGCTCAAGTAGCTGATCTCGATTGAAGATATAGAATCAACGAATTTGGACTAGCGATACAGTGGCCATGACGTCCATTGGCAATGATTTGGTCATAGATCAGATCCATGGTGTTGGTTATGGATCTCATCTATGGCGTTGAAGTCATAGAAATTCAATCTATAAAATTGGATCCAGGGCGTTGGTCTAACAATGACACCATGGCGTTGAGCATGGCTTTGGCTGCCTCACACCATGGACATCGAGTTTGTGGTGATGATAAAGGCTACATGGCGCCATCAGTATCACCCTTGACGCCATGGATATTGAGCATAGCCTTTGACTTTCTCGCACCATAAGGATACATGGCGGTGTTGAGTATAGCCAAAGGCTTCGCCTTTGACATTCTCGCACCATAAGGGTACATGAGGCCATCAGACTTGACTGCCATAGGCAACCTTGACGCCACGACGTTGAGCAAAGCCAAAGGCTTCACCTTTGACTTTCTCACGACATCTGGATACATGGTGTCATCAGTCTCCGCCGCCACAAGTGTTAAGTTCTACCAAAGGCTTCGCCTTTGACTTACTTGTACCATAAGGATACGTGGCACCATAAGTCTATGGGCCTACAACATAGGAGCGTCAATGGCATGGATCACACCATACGGTTAAGTCATGCCACAGGCACTCCTACGCCATGGGCATTTGGTCATGCCATGGACATAAGGACGCCACAAACACATTGCCGCCACAGGTGTATAGTATAGCCAAAGGCTTCGCCTTTGACTGTCTTGCACCATATGGATACGTGGCGCCATTGGCATTTCTATCGTCATGAACCTAAGGTTCGTCGTGGCTATTACCCTCGCCATAGACATAAGGCATAGGAGCATCATTTGCCTCTCTCACACCATACGGTTAAGTTTCGCCACTGCCACTCCTCTGTCATGAGTATTTATGCCACCATAGGATTAAGCATCGCTGTGGCTATTACCCTTACCATGGGTATATGGCAGAGGAGCGTAAGTGCCTGGATCACGCCGTACGGTTAACCCATGCCACATGAACTCCTCTGCCATGGGGATTAGGACGCCACAAGCATAAAGTTTCCATCCGGACTATGGGCTATGCTTCGTCATTCCCGAATTTTCTTTCGAGGGCACCGTATTGAAGCGTGCATTTAGCGTCACGCTTCATAAAACAAATTCAACACATTCGGGTAATCATTTCATGATTACACTAAGGTATTCTAACAATCCGAATGAATTAATCGAAACATGAAGTCACCAAAGTGACCTCTCCTGTCAAAATTTTTCATAAGGCTGTTAGATGTCTAATATTCAATCTGGACCTGATTGAAACACGATGTCACCAAAGTGGCCTTGTTATCAAGAGCAGTTCAAATTGATATTAGATGTTAGTGGGAGTGTATTTTCATGCGTGTATCAATCGGACCAAAGGAAGGCTCGTACTTGGTAGAAATGCACTAACACCTGTGATGGTGAACATGTAACGCTATTAGGCATTCCATGTGAATAATCTGTCCGTCCAAAGATAGATTGATTATTTGACTAGACTTACCATTAGTGCAAGAGGAAGAGAGGTCGAAGCAAGGAAAGACAAAGAGTGTGTCACACCCCCTCTCGGGTGTGACCAGCACGTGACTCGTGGGGATCTCCCACGTGCCACGTAAGCCTCGAATTCCAAGACCCAACCATGGGGAACATCTCTAAGTCACTAATCAAAATCATCAGAGCAAACACTAATCATGCGGAAGTGAAAGTCTAGACCCGCCAAGGGAAGTCATCAAGTCTAAAACCCACATTGGGGAAACATGTCAAGACCTACATGGGGAAAACAATGATAAAAAACCCACATGGGGAAACATAATCACAAGTCTATGATCTAAGTCATCAAATAGTCCAAAAGTTCTAATGTTCCAAGTGTCTCAAAAATGCATTATGGACATACAATCCAAAAATGATGCATAATCAACAAAAAATGAAGCCTAAGAGGCGTGCCCCGTCTCGCCGACATCCTCCTAGCTCTCAACCTGCTCACCTGCGCCAAATTATTCAATCGGGGGATGTACACGGGTTAGTAAACAATCTAGTGGCATACTATAACAAGAACAATAAGGCTAGAACTGGCTAAGTGTGACTAGTGACCCAAATCATACATATGTCAAATGGCCGACCACCTTAATCCGCGGTGTGGAGTTGGTCGGGTAAAACAGGAGGGGTTCACTAATCACACGGGTAACCACTACAAATAGTATGATAGAAATGATTATGAGGCTAATAAAGTCCATGAGTATGAAACATGCAGTACGAATATAAATATGGATCACATACAACATAGCCATACAGGTGTATCATTCGTAAGGACAAGGGTACCCATCGATGCTAGGCATAAGCCTCCCCCGGTTATGGCGACCGGGTAGGACACACTCCTAGCAGAGCCATCCTGGATAACTGTCGCGCAACAGAGTCCTACGGACGTTGCGACGCCGGGGTCACCCTAGTGGATATATTCCCCAAATGACCAGAGTCACTCTCTGGACTTAAGATCTACTCGTTGCAACAGACATAGAGGTCACCACTCTCAATGCCCAAATCCACAGTTAATACAGACATCATGCTCATGGAATGGATAAACGACGACAGAAAGTCCACATATAAATCAAGGTACTAAGACTAAGCCATAGCCGAAAATAGAAAGATAGCGAGACCATGATCCGTAAACCATGGAAAGGAAAATTGCATGTGGACTATTCAACATCAAATAAGGATACCGTGTATGCCAACGGTATAGGTACTAGGGAGCAATCATATAACATAAAAGGTTTAAGGCTGGTGTACATCCCCTCACCTGAGTTCTCGGAAGGTGCTAAGTCTAGCTCATGCGCTCACCGGTGACCGGAACCTTGTCGGAGCCTAAATCACAAGTCAAACGAGAAAATATCTCACAATCGTGATCACATTCTAAGCATGGATTCCTATCAAGCATCTCTAGCAACCTAGGGAAACGACTCGCACATCGATCGGGTTATGAAGAAGCCAAAATGATCGACGGACGTCAATTGAGGACGTCCTCGAGGATGTCCGCGACGAAGCCCTCCGATCATTTGTGAAAATTTTAAAAAATGACAGAGGCAGTCATGGATGTCCTCGAGGACGTCCACCTCTGCTGTACTTCTGCAGATCGTGAAAAATCATTGCGGGAATGTCTCAAACTTTCCCAAACTTAACCAAGCTCAATCCAAGGAAAACCCACTCAAATCTACCTACATTGGCACACTCATTGGCATGTGACTCAATCAAATGGACGAAAATGAAGGTTTGAAGACAAAAACCCCACAAATCCCCCAAATCTTTCAAGTTCTTGAACCAAATCTGAAAATGAGACATTCTACACCATCAATCAACATCCCAATGCATCAATGGCACAAAAACAAACTTCATTCATCAACCACACAAACCAAATCTAAGGATTGAGCTCAAACAAGGGTGTGATAAAAATCTCACCTTTGTGGAGATGAATGAGGATAAAGATGATGATGGTGATGATGATAAGGTTGCAAATTCATTCCTCTCCTTGCTCTAATGATGTTTCCAATACAAGGATCCCAAAGGAAATGAGGAGAATAAAGAAGAGATGAAGGGGAGGTGGTGGAGAAGAGGAATGTCGAGAGAGAGAGAGAGAGAGAGAGAGAGAGAGAGAGAGAGAGAGAGAGAGAGAGAGAGAGAGAGAGAGAGAGAGAGAGAAGAGCAGAGGTGAGAAGACGAAGTACGGACCAAATCGCCTCACAGAAGGCTCTCTAGAACACGAGGGAAGAATGAGAGTGAATTAGGTTAATCAAGGGAGCGAGGAGTAATGTACCAGCTGGGCATAAAGGAGCGGTCAGGATCACAGTAGGACTAGATCAACGGTGGAGGCAAAATGGGCCTGTTGGGCTGATCTCGGTAAAGAGAGCCCAAGAGCAACAGAGGCAGGCTTCACACGCCAGTCCCGGAGGGCCAGCAAAATGCAACATATGTCTTTATCCTTGGATGTAGAATTGAAATTAACGTCCCCTTGTTGTCTTACTTTTGGGTATGGGGAGAAGACTGATGATTGTTTGTGTTTTCAAACTGAAGTAGGCTGGTTTCTTTTGTAGATTATAGGGCTTTATGGATAGTTTCCTAGGTTTTATTGTTTCCCTGTCCAATAACTTATTTAATTTGGGTGATTGTTAGGTGTGAAACTTGAACCCACAACTTTGCGGTTGAAGTTTACTCGTCTCAACAGTGGGCCAACTCAAGATTCGCCTAACATGTCCGCTATTTCTTTGAATTACTGAATAATGGATAAACAGTAGAAAGAGAAGATAGGGAAATTTGGAAAATCCAGTGATCTTTGTCAGGCCTGTCCTGGCGGCTCTTTTCCTTAGTTGTCTAGTTTGGTTCTACATGGTACTCATAAAAATCACCATTGCATGATTTATAGCCTCTGCATTACGCTTTCCTTTAGATCCCCTTACTTTTTGAGGCTTATTAGCTATTGAAATATTAGGTACTTTATCCTACTTATGATGCTCAGGGCTCCTTTCATATTGAAGCTCGTAACATTGTCCATTCTCATGTTTGTTGTTTTCACCCTAACCTACTGTTTTACTGTAAAACTTTCTCCAGAATGGACGCATGACACTTATGATTTGTTGCACCTATCGGGGATATCCCAAGATTAGTGCAGATTAGATAGTCGACAGCCAATACACTGTATTTGTGGATATTGTATATCCATGTGTCCTACAGACACGTGTGGCCAACCATATCTAGTGGGAAGTGGTCATGAACATGATGATGATGAGTTCTGTCAAGTTTCAATAGGTTCATGAACATAGATATAAATGGAATTCTCATGCAAATCCTGGGAATCATCATCATCATCATTTTCACGACTACTTCCCATCAAGTGAGGTCAGCTACACGTATCCGAAAGACACGTGAACATAAGATCCCACAAATATTATTTT
>JAOWBR010152702.1:0-13241 GCA_028571145.1 Dionaea muscipula
TCAAAACGAGTCTAATGTTGATATAATTTTTATTCTTTTTTATTAAAAAAATATATAAAATGCACAGCATGACACGAGCACGACACAGACACGGATAATTTTTTGACAGTAAATAAAATTGTAAGAATGTTCACGGTGCCGTTGGCACGGGTAATTTCTAGTCTATATAACAAATCACAACACATTTTGAATCTTTTCCTCTCTCATTTATCCTACATGATTAAAAGATCATTATCATTAATTAGTAATCAATTCCTTCTCCTTCTCCAAAATGATAATATACTAATATTTTATCACAATAAAACAAAAATAATAAAAAAAATCGGAACACACCCGAATCAGCTTAACTTTTACATCAGCGTGTCTCCATTTTTGTCAACGCATTGATCATATACAGTAAACTTTAAGCAAATCTAATTCCCAGTCAGTCTTCCTTGTTCGACTGTTGATCAAGTAGATGCTAAGCTGCCAGACACTGCCCACTTCCCCCAACCCCATTTTTCTTTGTAAATTGTAAACCCCCTTTTCTCTCCAACTCCAATTCACATTTCTCGACTCAGACCATGTAAGTTGCTCTCATTTTCCGCTGTATGAACTTCAAAGTTTCAGCCTTCTCTACATCCACTGAGATACTCCTTGGTAATCTGTGTTTTTCTTTTGGGGATCTTGCATCTGGGTCTCAGTCCTTTTACTTTATCTGTTGATGTTGATGATGGGTCTGTTTACTCGGGCAATTTAAGCAACTCTTAGGGTTTGCCCTACTTCTGGAAGTAAATAAATGGTTGCACTCAATATGAAGATTTTCAATGTTAAGACACTGGCAGCTAATGTGGTAGCCACTTTGTGTAAGTTACTTGATTGTGTGCACATGGAAGAAAACTTTACTATATTTGTCTCGGGTGAACTTTGGAATCCATCGCAGATGTACTCCACTGTTTCTCAATCAACTGCACATTGAAGTGCTCTCTAATTTTATGTTTCTGTTTGCCAGTTTTCTCCTATTTTGATCATGGGATATGTAGTAGGGACTACAGTGAGGTTTTCTATATACACCGCAGCCAGGACTCATGCCACCAACATTTTTGTTCGGTGGTCTTGATCGAACGGTTCGGTTGACTTGACCGAACGGTTCGGCCAAATCGAGCAGTTCGATCAAAACCACTGAATTTTTCGATCAGCGTGGCCGAACCGTTCGACCGACGAGCCTATCGAACAGTGGTAGCGTGAATTAAAATGGTGGTGTATTTAGCAAATCTCGACTATAGTTCTACCATGAAAATGACTAACTTCCTCAAGGAAGGATTCCTTTAGTTCTTTTGGTAGAAAGTGAATCATGTGGGGATGAATTTTGATCCGTACACAATTTTGGCTAGATAGAATTTTGATCCGTACTATAGAGTAGTTCCCTAGAGAACCATGTGGGGATGAATGGACGGGCTATGTACTTGTGCTGATAATCTTTTTTCGTCGGAATCAACTTATGATATGAAGTATTACTTCTCATCATCATCATCATCATCATTCTCCAGACCAAATCCCACTAAGTAGAGTCGGTCGCACGTAGTCCGTAAAGACATGCATAGAAAATCCGACAAATATAGTTTTTCAAAATCTAATGACATGTATGGAAGAAGTGAAATCTTTCCTCATTAGCTACGTCCATATGGGTGGTGGTCTCGGGTGGTGGTCTCAACTAGACCACTACTAAAAGTAATCAAGCTAACTAGTAGAATCACCATAGAAGTGGTGTAGTTCTTGAGTGAAATAACAGATTGCTTGTAGAGAAAGGAAACAGAAGCTTTAGAAGTTAAGCTTGTAGCTGTAAATAACTCCTCTAGCCAACATATATCTCTCTATCGGGATAAAAGAAGAAGATGGATCTGCCTTCCTGCATAAATGGAATATTTCATGTTTCTTGTGGATTACCGGAGGCTTCCTCGTCAATGCAAAGGAGCAAACTTGTTTTTGCTTACATATATACGTGGCTTTTTTTGGCCAGCTCATTCCCGTTGCCCGTCCATCAGATATATAGCCTGTTATGGACCAAAGAAACCGGAAATCGCATCTTTGCAGATTTCTTCCAGCTGTGCTTTTGCTCTCTACAGCCATCTTCATAGCAAGTGCATTTGTCGTTGCAGATTATGAACAGGTAACGACACATTTTATAAACTCGAGCCACTGTTTTTATAGAAGATAAGCGCATTGGAGTCCTTGATATAAGGCCCCTAGTGAGCAACAAAGGAAGAACTAAGGGACCATTTCTTGACCTTCTTATTGAACTAAGAGAGTGAACCTTGATTCAGTGCAAACTCCTTTGTTTATTGACCTTTTTTCCTTAGACTCGCGGAAAGAGAGAATGATTCTGGGACTTTAATGTGCAGAAACTTTCAAGACGGTATGGTGTAGGTTTCCTATGGAAGACAAGATCCCAAATGTGTGAGGTTTGTGAGGATTGTTCAACCTTTCATATGAACTCAATAATCAACACTACACTTCTCATTTCATCTGAATAGTTGTTTATCCTACCTTTGCTTTTATATTCAGGATCAGTCCCAGCCTTGTGGAACTGAGGCGTTGCCCAAGGGTATTAGTGCCCGCACATCAGATTTGGAAATGCGATCACTTTGGGGCTCGATCCCTAAGAAGGTGCATTGAAGATTTTCCGCCTCCTGCTTAAATTTAAACATGTTGCGTTATACAATTTGGAGTATTCAAACAAAAGTCTCCCCATCTAGTGCAGTGATAGGGGCATGGTATGCACATGTGCATACAGCTTTACCCTACCTTGCATTTATGCTAAGAGGCTATTTCCACACCCGAATCCGTGACCAACAGGTCACTAGGAGCGATTTACCATTATCATTTCCATCCTTCTTGCATCGAATTATCCTTTTTTATATCGCTCAAATAAGGTTATGTTAGGGCAGTGCGTGTTAGGTGGCCAACAACCATCACATTAAAATTGTCGGATCTTGCGTGCATGTATCCTACGGATACGTGTGACTGACCCCACCCAGTGGGAAGCGACCGTGTTGTTGTTGTTGTTGTTGTTGTCTAACCTGAAAGATTTCTTTCTGTGTTAGAAATCATTCAAGGAGACGAACTTGTTGGCCCTGGCTGTCGGTATAAAGCAGAAAGAAAGTGTCAACAAGATTGTGAAGAAGGTACAAGAAGGCAGATTCATTACCCAAGCAATAGTCTCGGTTTCTTTCCTATTTCTAGTAACAACTATATATAGTTTCTGCTGCTCTATAGTTCCTGTCAACCAATTCTGTGGTTATGCTCTTTCACTATGATGGAAATGTAAATGGCTGGAGGGATATGGAATGGAATGGCCGAGCAATACATGTCTCTGCTGTCAACCAGACCAAATGGTAACCATTTTAAGTATATACAATTACATCCCGGCATGATATTCAATTGCTAATGTTACTAGACAAGTTTCTGTCGTGATCTTCTCCTTTGTTCAGGTGGTTTGCAAAGCGTTTCCTACATCCAGATATTGTGTATGAATATTCTTTTATTTTTCTGTGGGATGAAGACCTTGGAGTTGAAAATTTTGATGTTGGACGGTAATTTTTGCATCCTTTCTTTGCTTCGGAGTGAAGTGATTAAGTACATTGCTTATTATCAGCATTGCTTGCACATAGTGTTCAGCTTTTCTGGAAGATCATTTCTCTTCCTCATAGTATAACCTACTGTTGAATCTTACTATATGCATTTAGTTAATGGTCTTGAGCTTTTGCTTTTAATAGAGCACGTCTATGAAGAACTGTTGAATTTGATTCTAGGAGGGAGCCCCTCTCCTAGTAATATTACTTGTAACTTTCATAGGTGGATTCTGAACTCTGACAGAGGCTGATAGGTGTGTTCCATTACAAAGCATAATACTTGGGTAATTGTACATTGCAGATATGTATCCATCATTAAAAAAGAAGGGTTGGAGATATCACAACCTGCTCTTGATCTTGATACATCAGAGATTCATCATCCCCTCACAGCAAGAAAGAAGGGTTTGGTGGTGCACAGGTAAATCCATCAGCTCTTGACATCATTAATCATCATCATCATCTCGATCTTTATCCCACTAGATGTGGTCATCTACATAGATCCGTTTTTGTGATTCTGAGCTGTTGAGGGAGTCTATTATTGTGAGTTGTAAAAGCTTCAAGTCCGCTCTAATAGTTTCATTCCAGGTTTTTTTAGGTTTTTCTCTTGTTCTCTTTCCTTCAACAGACACCTCCTCCTCTCTTTTTATCAGTGCCCCCGACGATCTCCTTATCACATGTCCAGCTCATCCTAGTCGATTTTTTCTTATATTATCCTTAATTGGGGCTACTCCTACTCGTCAACGAATCTCCGTATTATACTTTCTATCCTTTAAGGTTAGGTTTCTCATTGTATCCATCAAAACATCCTCATCTCCGTTGTCTTTATCTTTTGTACATGACTCTTCTTGATTGCCCAGCAAACATTTGAAATGGTGGACCTTTTTTGCATATCAACAACAGAACTAAGACATGATGAAAATGCATGTTTGGTTAGTGCAACTAATTTTGCTCCTCTATGTATCTGGGCTATGCTTGCAGGAGGGTCAATGAGCGGCTTCGAGGTGGTACGAGATGTGATGAAAATAGTACTGGACCTCCATGCACTGGGTAGAGAACTCTCACATCCATACTTCTGCTTCTTCTTCCCCTTCCCCTTCCCCTTCCTCAAGCACTCCTTCATTGCCTTCCTGCCTTATCATTTGAAATGGTGGGCTACAAACAAAGAGCATAGACATTTAGTTATAATTCTGAAGGTGTTCTGATATAAAGGATGTGGGGAAAACATAATGCCGTTAGAGCAACACCAATACAACAAGGCAAATTTGTCAATTCAAAGATATATTTTTTGGCTATAAACAATCATAATTTATTAAAATTTACTAATGTCACTCCAATGCTAACATGTTATATTTTAGCATTTTTAATTTTTTTTTCATCATCATATTTTGATTATGAATTTATTCATGTTATAATTTATCAATCCAAGACATTTGCATTGTCAAATTTAGCTTTGCATATATTAAAGCTATATTTTACATAGCCGTTTTGCTTCCCATTGGAATGAGATAGCTTTGAATTTATTAATGTCATTCTAGTGTTATCATGTTATATTTTAGCATTTTTAATTTTTTTTCACCATCATATTTAGATTATAAATTCATTCATGTTATAATTTGTCAATCCAAAGTACTTGCATTGCCGAATTTGGCGTTGCATATAGCAAAGCTGCAAAGTAATATTTTGCAAAGCCATGCCGTTTTGCTTCCCATTGGAATAATGAGTTGTATGATAGATAGGTAAAGGTAAAATTTAACAATAGCATGTGATTTGCCTATCTCATTGGATCTCGCCCACCTGTAATTGGCAATGACATTCCGGTGAATAGCATGGACCTCGGTTGCCTATTTAGCTAGCTTATTTCCTTAATTTAATCAATCGCTAATGTATCCCATCCCAGGTGGGTAGAAATGATGGCTCCTGTTTTCTCAAGGGCATCCTGGCGCTGTACATGGCATATGATCCAGGTCGGTACACGTACCATCAATCTTTCTAACAATGAGGGAGGAGAACCATTAGCCTATCACGTGAGGTGGGTGTGGTGGGAGTGGGCAAACCCGTGGGATAAGGGGAAACGAGAGAAAGCATTGACATTATAAGATTGATATTCTGGCATCCATTCCATCCCTGTTGGGGCATATCTGATATTCTTTTGACTAAATTAAGTTTTGCTTCACCAGAATGACTTGGTTCATGCCTGGGGTGTGGACTTCCAACTTGGTTACTGTGCACAGGCAAGAACTCGAGAACTAGCTAGTTTCTGTTTCTATTTCTAGTCTAGTAATAATTGAAAGAATTTTCTCAGCACAAAACTTAATTAATTCCGACCAGGGTGATAGGACGAAAAAGATTGGCGTAGTCGATGCTGAATTCATTGTACACTATGGTGTTCCGACCCTTGGTGGGACTGGCTCCTTAGAGAACAAGACTGAAGCTCCAAAGGTTACATCAACAAACTTGAAGCAACGGGTGGGTACCTTGAGCTAGAAAGCAGTTCCAATACATCTTTCACCTCACCTTGTTTCCATTTTCTGGTTATACATGATAATAATAATACAGCATAAACGTATTTGCACTTGCAGGGAACACCTACAGTGCACCAATCTAAAGATAGAGACGCCGTGCGTGAGTTAGTTCGTTCTAAGTTGATTTCCTCATGATGATGAGCAGTAACGGTAACGGATGGATTCGGTTTGTTTTCTGAATTGTTTTTTTGCAGGTTAGAAAGCAGTCCTATACTGATTTAGAGAGATTCAAGAACAGGTGGAAAAAAGCAGCCAGTGAGGATAAAAGCTGGATCGGCCATTATCAAAGAAGCCAATGAGGAGAGAGCAAGCAGAAACCTTTATAGCATGTTGGTGTTTATTGGTTGCATACTTTGATGTCCAGATGTGCCTGCTCTGGCTCTGCTACTCGGCCTCGGGTACAGATCAATGCTGCACTGCACATACAATACCATACAAACGGGCGATATCATAGAAGCACCAACGACAACAACGAGGAAACCTTACTGGTCTTGCATATGCATTCTTGATGTGACTCTTTTGTTCTTTCATGTATTTTCCTGATGAGTATATTCAGCTCCAGACGCTGAATAAACTAAGAAACTAAATTGTTTCCACAACTATACATACACTACACTCTTGTCAAGCCACATTTGTATTACCAGCAGAAAATTTTCAAAGAGGCGAACAACAATGCACCAATCTCAATACAAGATTTTCAATGAAAGAGGAGATTCAGGAGGTACCATTGTTCCTACTAAATATTGCTCAACTACCCAACAGCAGTGCATCTTCCATGTCTGGCATTCACTCCCGGCTCCTCTTGGTTGCAAATAAACAAGGAGGCAGCTATTTTTACAGTCATTTGAACCATCATATCACTTTGTTTTCTACTTCTGCCTACCGCAACATCCCTTAAGCATGCCCAGCAACAAGTATCCTTTAAGTTCTGACAAAGTTTCACATCCACCACGCATAATACCCAGGGGTACAATACATCATGCTAACCCACGAGCTTCTCAATCATTCTATTAAAGTGAACCAGAAACTCTTTATTACCGTCGGCACCCTTCAGAGGTGACTCAATCCATCCACTGGTATGGAATCCAAAAGTTTCTACTCCATTTATGATTTTCTCCAGAACCTGCATTTGGGGCATTGATTTCACATGGAAACGAAGGAATTAGCGTATTTTCATCCATTTTCATTGTTTACCGTCTCAAGTCAAGCAAGCACTTAGGAACCATTTTATGACTATTGAATCCTTTAACTGAATGAAGAAAATACAAGGAAACCCAAAATTTTGGTAAAAAATAATACGAACTCCGACACGTCCTGAATTCAGCTACTAGTCACATTTGACAGACGAAATGTTCTATACCAGCCAGCATCTTAACAGATCAAATTTTTGGATCAGAATCCATGGAGAAATATATACCTCTTGGTGGACCTGTGGATCTTTCACAATTCCTCCTCTCCCAACCTGCAAGAACATTGTTACTTTTAAACTCGATATTCAACAAGAAACAGGCCAGCTCTGCATTCTATATCACCTTTTTTTTTTTCACATTTTGTTACAAGGCCAACAATGCCCCAGCACTCATGGAAGTGTGTTTATCGGTAAAAATAAACGCAGAATTGATCAACCTACCTGTGATCTTTGAGCTTCGAAAAAGTACCCGCAGGGTATTGAAAAAGGAAAAAGCAAAGGTGAGTTTGGGTAGACAGGTAACGCCTCGGACAGGAAGGTCCAGCTCGGCACCGCCTAGAAGAATAATCTTTCACTCCACACGGAAGAAATCATTGTTTTATCAACAACAGTACATCCTCAACCACATCGACTTTTATGATAGGCTAATCAGGGAAATCTGGTTAGAGAAATACTATCAACTTCCAAATTGCAGAGAAAGGTTCGAGCAAGATCCTTTAATCTTAAACTTTAGAAGGGCTAAAGCCGGTTTAGAGGGCGATCTCCGATAAAATATTTCTTCATCAGTCCAGGATAAAGTCACCAGAGTGGCTGTTAGAAAACCTGCGATTAGGACTCGGTAGCGAAACCAACGGACAAGGTCTTCAGACTTATTGTCACGACCCGTACCTTTAAAAAATTCGGTCCATTTTTTTCCTTTTTTTTTGAGGACCAACTTGGCCCATGAGTAGGAAGATTGGAAATTATTGTGTGTGTTTGGACATGGGTCCAAGACCCTTGGAACCCATTTGGCCTTGATTTGTTTTGAGTCCACTAGATGGACATGGGATGGGTAGGGGATTGGACCAATTTGACCTACTTGCATTTGGCCCACTTTGGTTGGGCATGGGATTGGCCCAATTGGCCCACAAAGGGATTAAAATCCCTAGAACCTCCCTTTGACTACCCTTCATTCTTCCTCCACCATTTGACCGATCCCCACTCTTCTCCCCCACACACTTCTTCTTCGTTCTTCTTCATCTCATCATTTCCTCTTCAAATTTCATCCCTTGGAAGGCAAGATTTTAGAGCTTGGAGCTTGGGAAAGTGATCATTGACCTCAAGGAGATCAAGATCCATAGCTTGAAAGCTAGGGATTTGAACATTTCCAAACCAAGGTGAGACCTTTGATCCCATGAGTGTGTTTGAGCTTGAATCCATGTTGTTTATGTGTTGTGGGTAGTTGAGTATGACAATAGGATGTAGATGATGCCTTGTTCCATGTGGATTGATGTGGATTCGTAGTTTGGTTGAGGTTTGGGTGATTGGAGTGATTTTTGGATTTTTGAATGGTTTGATGAGTTGAGCATGTTAGGGACTTGATTAGAATGTTTTTGATGTTGCATTTAATGTCCCTAAGTCCTTGGAATCACTTGGATGGGTCTTGGATGTGTGTGTTTATGATTTGGTTGAGTTTGGAGTGGATTGGAGGCATTTCGTGCACTTATGGGCGAAACACGCCCATGTTCTCAATGAACATAGCCGTGTTTCGTGCAGCTGAACTAGGCGTGTCTTGGCTGGGAAAAGCACGGTCATGTTCTCCCTGAACATGCCTGTGTTTTTATTCAGCCGAGTGCACCAAAAGTTCAGGGGAGAACAAGGCCGGATCGGGGTTGGGCGTGCCCACGGGCACGGCAGTGTGTCTCCCAGTTCACCTTTGGGTGATCGTTTCTCCCCGTTTTCGATTGTCATTCGATCCCGATTTGTTTGAGATGCATACATGACTCGTTAGAAGCCTTACTTAGGGTTTGATTCGATCCGATGTGTTTTCTTTATTAGTTTAGAATCCGATTGTGAGACGTTTCCCCTTATTTGACTTGTGTTTAGGTCCCAACACGACTTCGACGATCGGCGAGCGCCCGGTAGAGCTTTAGTGACCTTCCGGCACTAGGTGAGGGGATGTACACACAAGCCTAGCCCATTTCTCTTATGATTTAATATCCCTCTTCTATATAATTATCTGTTGGCATACACAGTTTGGTATTTCATCCACATGCATATTTTCTTTGCTCGAACTTCTGGTCGTGGCGTATTTACCTTGTTCATGATTCTTGGCTTCGGCCCGATCTAGTGATTTAGCATGTGGACCTTGTATGATTTATTAATCCTATTCATGAGACTCTTTTTCGGTTACTATATGGCCTATCATGTTTTTTATAAAATTGATAGGGTGAAGGGAAGTAGTGCCCCCAACATCCGTGACAGCGAGTGGTTGTAAGTTCAGGGAATAAGTCGGGTATTACACCACGATGACTATGGCCGTTAGGAAAAATATCCACTATATAGGGTGACCCTAACATCGCAACTTCTATAGGTCTCCCCGATTGCAACGGGGAGTCTTGGATGGCACTGCTAGGATGTTCCGTATTCGGCAGCCACCCGGAAAAGGACTCCTAGTAGATTGGGTACCCTATATTTACGTGCATTTTCACCATGGCCTTAGTTCTTATTTCTCGACTGTCGCACGGTTTTCATGATTGATTTAAATATGCCATATAGTCGGTCTAATTTATGATTTATGATTCATTGTCTTCTCTATCTACTGTTCCTACCTAGTGTATGTGGTGGTCCCTCTTTTGGTTCCGAGTACCTGCACGCGGGACTATGTCTCGGTGAGTTACGGGTACTCGATACTCGTTACGTTTGATTTGACCACCGCATGCACTTAGCCGTTTTATAGCCTTATGTTCATTTCATAAGTATGCCATTTTATATACCTGTTTCTAACCACGTGTACATCCCCTAATTGAACATTTGGCACAGGTGAGCGAGCTGAGGGATAGAGAATGCCGCCGGGACGGGACATGCCTCTTAGGACTAATTCTTCCTATTTTTGCATGCATCATTTTTGGCATAGATGTAGTTGTTTCACAAGACATCTTTAGACTTATCTTTTGAGCATGATTGACTTCTGTTAGATTAGACTTGATGGTGATTACCCGAGATGGGTTTTTAGTGACACATTTGTCCCCTACGTGGGTTGGATTTTGTCCCAACGTGTGGGATTGATCTTAGTTTCCCTTTCATGGGTTTGATTTGTCTTCCGCATGATTAATTAGAAACTCTGATTGATGATTTATAGTTTACGAATGATTTTCATTGTTTGGGTCCGGTTTAGGCTTACGGGGCACGTGGGCTATCCCCACCGGTCTCGTGCCGGTCTCACCTGGGAGTGGGTGTGATAATGTACACGTGTCACTACCTTGTGAGGCAGTTACAAGAGTGGGGACCACAACACATGAATAGAATCAAACTAAAAAGAAACAGTGACTCGGACGTAGAAGAAAAACTCATACGTGTATCACGTCTTACTCCAAGCAGTGACAGCTGCGTCTGGCTGAAGAATTGGTTGGCCCACGTCTTACTGAATCTTCAGTCCTCTACGTCTGGCATTCACACCACCAGACGTGGCTTCAACTTCAGCAGACTTTCAACTGCCTGACAATATAAGTGCCAAACACCGTCCAAAACTCAGAACTGGAATAAGCATCATCATGCTTGCTCAAACGTGACACCATCTGACAACATCTTGAGACTTCACGTCTGACTAGGCAAACGTTTGAGCTTATTCTACAAACAACTGAACTTCTGAGCAGAACATTCCTGAACGGACATACATGCCTGGCTTACCCAGACTGTACACACGTCTAAAACATCAGACGTGGAATCTTGGCAAAATTTGAAAACCTCAACAAACTCCCCCTTTTCACTTTCAACAAGTGAATATAGTCATACCTGCTGAATCACAGCAAAACTTGAACTTCTCTGAAGTCAAGATCGTTGTCATCATGTCAGCCCCATTCACGTCTGTGTGAATCTTTTCCTTCTCAAACTGCTTCTCAGCCAGAGCATCCCGTATCCAATGATACCTCACATCAATGTTGTTATCGCCTGAAAATGAGCCAAGCGATATCACCTAAGGCTTGAGAACTGCTTCCGGTTCCTAAGCAGGGGAAACCGGTTCAACAAGCTGAGCCGACACTGAATCGGCTCCGGGTATGAGGAGACCAACTCGTGGACCTGAAAGGATGAAACAAACCGCGTCAGAGGGAAGCCCGAGGGTTTTATGCCTGGGACGACCGCTCTGATGCCTAAGTCAGCACGCGTATAACAAGATAAGAGTCCAGGAGAGAGAAAGAGAAAGAGAGAGAAAGATTCGTCGATATGATGACGGTCGAGCGAAGCGAGGCCAAGTCAGATCAGGGAGGCTATGTGAATTATTGAGAGTGCGCGAAGACACGATCGTCGTCGGGTGGAGCACGGAGGACGTGCAGAGACTCGTTCGTCGCCGGTCGGGGCATGGAGGACGTGTGGAGAATCGGTTATCTAATCGGCCGAGCAAAGCGAGGCCGGGTCCGGTCCGTATGGTCGAGCAAGGTTATAATAAATATCCACGTTTAGTAAGTTAAATATTATCTCATGGGTTAATCTAACATACCACATAACATATTATAATCATATGTTATATAATAGTAGGATCGTGTAAAGTATGTTGGGATTATAACATATATGTTATATATTAGGTCATTGTCCATGTAATCATCTAGAATCTTCCAAGCTAAATTGGAAGGCCCAAACTCCAGCCCACTCACGATGGTCCAAGTCCAATAATAGTGGCCCAAAGTTGGATTAGGTACAATAACTATTATGTTGACTAAATCTGGATCATTGACCAGATCTAATTCCTCTTCGTCTTCCTCCAGAAATAGTCGCAGCAGCTCGGCGTGGAGATGGTGGCCGCCGATGATGGAGGAGATCAGCCCGGCTCGATGATCAGCCCGGGAGGGAGATCAGGCCGGTGGTGGAGCTCGGGAGTGGAGCTCGGCGTCGAAGATGGAAGATCGAAGAAATTGGGTCTGGAAATCGAAGAAGCAGCTCGGCCGAAGAAGAAATCAGAGGGGGAAATTGGAGGAGATGACCGGGTATTTATAGGGAGGGGGTAGGTGATTAGCCCGGGTGCACAGCCCGGTGAACCCACTCGGTGTCCTAGATCGGCTGCACAACCCGACGTGGAGGCGATGAAGATCTGCCCGGCAGTGAAGATGACAATGCACAGCTCGACATGGTGGTGATGCACAGCCCGGCGTGCTAGCTCGGCTGCACAGCCCGACGAAGAGGAAGATGATTAGCTCGGAGAAGACCTGCTCGACGATGCACAGCTCGACAATGTGCTCAGCCCGGAGGATTGACTAGGCCGGAGATCCTGCCCGGCGTCGTGCTTAGGCCGACGTTGATGTGCTCAGGTGGAGGATAAAGTCTGGCAATGGAATAGGATGACAGCTTGAAGGACAGTCCAGTAGTGATAGATTAATCGGGTCGTCCTAGACTGTGCGGGCTTGACCCGTGAATATTGTATTTAGTCTGACTGGGATTAATATCATATCTGATATTGTTTTATGCCTGCTGTGATTAATTGATGAGTTGTAATTATCTGGTTGTCCCTAAACCGGGCCGGTCATGTCCGTGCCCGAGTCCGAATTTAATATTCCGAAATGAACCCGGTTGTGCCTTTTGTCCTTTTGTCCACGTGGGGAGGGGGATTTTCCCCCGTATATTAACCATCCTTTTGTTCTTGATTTTTTATGGTGATAGTTGATATACGCAGAAAAAAACACGCCATGTAGGACCCACGTGGACGACTAATATAAGAGGCACGTGGAC
>JAOWBR010152713.1:0-13241 GCA_028571145.1 Dionaea muscipula
GAGTTCATGGATGATTTTATGGATTTGATATTGTGGCATATGACTATTTCTTTTGTGGCATATCTATTTATAGAAATATTTTACGAGCTTTCATATATTTATGCTGCATATGCATTGCATGAGATAGATGTCTTCTACTGAGCTTTAGGACAGGCTTACCCCGTTAGTTGTTATTGTCCCCCTTTCAGGTTGAAGCCGCTGTGAAGGTCTGAGAAGAATCGTGCATCTATTGCTTTAGTTTTCATTTCTTTTAGAGTTGTATTATTAGGTTGGGTGCCTATTAGAGGCCGTCCTATATATGATTCCTCGACGAGATCAAAATGGTGGTTTGTATTAGTATTTTTGAGATGTTTCAGTACTGTAGGTATTGTACTTTTTTTTGGGTATGTCTATTTTACGGGAAGACTCTGCCGAAATTTCTATTGATTTTAGGTGTTCAAATTTATTTCAATGATTTTGAATCGGTTTGAGGTTTGACTTGTTAGATGATGGTTTGGTTTAGATTTGATTGATTGAGCGGATGGGCGAACCCGGTCCATCCGAGATCACGAATCGGACCCCAACCGGATCGGGGCGTGACACAGGCACAGCGAGGTGGCTAGGCAAAGACATTCCTAAGGGCATTAATGTCATTTCCTTATATAAAGTGGCTAGAAAAGAGTTTTTCAAATAGGGTGGTTAAAAAAGAATTGTGACATATGAAAGTGATTATTTTTGATAATTTGTTCTTATAGATTACGTATATTATTATATGATGTGATGTGAGAGGGGGAGAGAAGAGGATAACCAATGAGAATTTTTCTTTTGACCATATAGGACAACCTAGAGAGGGATAAATTCAGATTATATCGTGCTTTATTATATAAATATTCTAATTCTAACTATTAGATAATTCTAATTCGAATTTTGGAAAATTATATGGTTTTTTTTAAAAACAATTCTTAAGAAACTGTATGGGTTAAAATAATTACAAAACTACATGCGAAGACGTCTTTGGACGTCTTCAGTGACGTCTTTAGAAAAGATGCCTTTAGTGTAAAAATTTACATTGAAGGCGTCTTTTCTAAAGACGCCTTTGAGTTTTTCCTCACGTTGAAGATCTAACTTCATTGTTGGTGGTTCTTTTGCTTTATTTTCCTCACGAACTCCATTATTGATGAGGAATGGTGATGGAGTTGTGCTATTTACAGGCAAAATCCCACTTTGATGGGACAATTCAATATTTTTATTTTATTTTTTTTTGGTTGGCCAGCAGCCGGTTCACATTCCAAGGGAATGTTACTGGTTGTCCTTTTTTTTTTCTTTTGTTTTAAGCTTTTTATTATTTGACTTATTATTAATAATAAAAAAAATTATTTGTTCGGATTTGTATAAAAAATTTATTTATCCAGATATAGTATATAGAAATAAAAGGAGGAGAGATTAAAGATTTAAAAGTAAAATGAGAGGAGATTTAGAAGTAAAAAAAGGAGAGATTTAGGAGTAAAAAGAGAAGATATCTAGAAACAATATAAGGAAAGATTTAGGAGTAAAAGGTGGACAGATCTAGGAGTAAAATAAGGAGAGATCATGGTTGGTTACAGGTACATATAGTAATTGTGGGTTCAGGGCGATAGCCGCACAAGTTGGATGGAGAACATGGTTGGTTACATATACAGATTGATCTCATCGAAAAACTTCAACAAAATAGAAATCTATACGATCGATTTTTTATGGTTAACGGATTTATAAACTATCTGTTATTGACACTTAATTGTGCCGACTCTCCTACTCAAGAATAATTTTGGATGGATGCTGTGAACTTAGGAGTTGTCATCACATCGAGGTACAACATTGTACTTCATACATTTGGTCCGCTTGTTCAACACTGTTTTAATCATTTTTCATTGAGAACTCCACCAATTCCAGAGCATGAGCGACGTGAAATTGCTATTGTCTGTGTTGATAATCACTTTGTACAAATTTTTTTACTCCGTGGTTATCCTGTACCACCCATGTCTCAATGGTGATGGGATAATGCAACTGAAGAAGTTAGGAGATGGATTGACTTGTATATAGTTCAAATGAATTTGTGGAACTTTATAATGAATGAAAGTTGATAATATATTTCTATTTATTATTTGTATAAGTAAATTTTTTTTGTTGTGTTAAAAATTATAAGCGAAATAATTAGTATAAATTTTTTATTATTAAATTAAAATAAAAAAAACAAAGAAAAAAAGAAAAACAAATAAAAAAAACTAAAACCATAAGTAAAAACAAAGAAAAAAAAAAAGAAATAAAAATAGAAAGGGGGAGGGAGGAATGGGTGGGTGCCACTAACAAAAAAAAATATTACAAATTAGTCTCATCAAAATGGGTATTCACGTGTAAAAAGTAATTTACTTATTTCCATCGATTAATACAATACATTGTCTTTCTCTTCTATAGTCTATTCACACGTACGAACCTTTTGAGAATTCAGTGAAAATGATTACACTGCATAACTTTAATTTTTGATATGTACTATTTTTGTTTCCAATCAGTCGATGAATGATATTGAATCATTGATGGATAATTTATTCGCATTGACAAGTAGCCAGTGCTGTGCTGTATACTGTAAGAGAAGACGAGAACCAATTTTACTACACAGTGCGAGACACTATGTGAAGCAAATGTGCGAAGTGAGAGGCAAGTGGGGAGAGGGGGGAGAGGTAAGTGGGCAAGTGGGGGTGGAGATGTGAGGGGTCGCACAAAATTGGACGCACTGTGTAGCAAAATTGGATGGGAACCCACACCACAACCACCAAATTGAATATCTCTCCGACATCTTCACGTGAGAATTGGGATAATAAATTGAATTAGACTGCGTTGTACCACTTGCTCTAATAGATACTTAGAACATACTTAATGGACACTATAAGATTATTTAATATGTCATACATTAATTTCTAAATGTTAAAAATATTGGATATTTGTGAAGATATATAATCAATATTTTAATAGGTTAAAGAATTGTCCAATAATTTAAATAAATTACACTATATCTTCTACTTATTTATTGCTTTCATTTTTTTTTTATTTTTTTATTTTCAACTTCTCTTTGCTTATGAGAAAGAAAGAAAGGGAAAAAAAAACAGTAAAATCAAAGATGGTGAAAGGTTAATAAATACATGATAAAAAAATATCTCTTTACTCAATATGTCAGTCTCTATAATTAAAGACTGACTTATTTTTTTTTAAAGTTATTGAGTGAGATAGTGATTTTATTGGAATGTATTTTTTTATAATCATTCTATAATATTTTATAGACTTACATTATTGAGTGTTTTATAGAGTCTATCGTGCATTGAATATGAATCACTATTGGAGTGCAAAAGTCTTAACTGTGGGTTGAAGCCATAGGCTGGGTCAAAGTCTCAACTGTGGGTTGGCCAAAGTCTCCGGTCAGCCAAATCATTAGCACTTGCATTTGAAGAACTGCATATAAGAAATAAAGTATCTTCTAGCTGGCTGCAGTGCAGATCATCCCCTTCACTTCACCCCTATTTTTGGCCCTCTGTAGTCCTCTCCCAATAAAGCCCATTACTTTCCTCCCCAACAAGCTCAAAGATTAATGGCTGGAATTGGATCAGGTGCGTTGGCCAACATTGTTTCTGGCCTTGCCATGAATTTGGGTTCTTTAGTACTAGAAGAGATGGGAGAAACCTGGGGCTTCGAGGAGGACCTTGAGAAGCTCAAGGACACTGTCAACACGATCAAGGATGTGCTTTCTTATGCCGAGCAGAGGCAACTGGAGAGCCAGGCGGTACAGGGCTGGCTTAAACGGCTGGGATCTGTTGTCTATGATGCAGATGACCTTTTCGATGAATTTAGCACCATGGTCATGAGGAAGGAGTTGACGACTGGCTCCACACTCTCCGACCAGGTACGCCTTTTCTTGACCGATTTGCCTACGCATGTCAAAAAGCTTAGGGGAAAGTTGGATGCCATAGCAGAGGATGGTAATAAGTATGCGTTTAAGCTCCAGGGGAGTGATAATATTGGACAGGCGCTGCTGAGCTTGGGAAAGAGGGAAGATAGGGAAACTCACTCTTTTGTTCCTGAGGATGAAGTTATTGGGCGAGAAGAAGATAGGGAAAAAATTGTGGAAATGTTAATGCTTGATGTCGAGGAGAAAATATCTGTTCTGTCAATTGTTGGTATGGGGGGCTTGGGGAAGACTGTTTTAGCTGAGCTTGTGTTCAATGATGACAAGATTAAGAACCATTTTGAGTCAAGGTTTTGGGTATATGTGGGGGAAGTATTTGACACTAAGGAGGTAATTGAAAAAATTTTGATGTTGGGGACGGAAAAGAAGCCTTTAGAGCAGCTGCAAAGCCAACTGCGCGGGAGTAATTGGTGGAAAGAAGTACTTGCTCGTATTAGATGATTTGTGGAATGAGGATCGGGAAAAGTGGCTCAAGTTAGAAAATTTATTGAGGACTGGAAGTATGGGAAGCAAGATTTTGATAACCACACGTTCAAAGAAGGTTGCAAAAATAGCCGGGAAGACTACCCCTTATGACTTGAAAGGGCTCTCCGATGAGAAGTCTTGGTCCTTATTTGAGAGTATGGCTTTTGAATCTAGGGACTCTACCGACCAACTTGTAGAAGTAGGGAAGGAGATTGTCAAGAAGTATGCCAATGTCCCTCTTGCTATTAAAACTTTAGGATGTCATTTGTACGGTAAAGAAGAAAGTGTGTGGTTACTCTTCAAGGAGAATGAGCTTCCTAAAATACCCGAGGGTGGAGATACCATCATGGCCATCCTTAAAATCAGCTATTATCAGCTCCCATCTCCGTTGAAAAATTGCTTTGCTTATTGTGCTTTGTTCCCCAAGAATTATGAAATGGACAATAAATCACTAATCTATCTATGGATGACAAAAGGCTTCATCATTCCATCACCCGAAGGTCAAAGTCTTGAAGATGCTGGTGAGATGTATTTCCTAACCTTGTTACAAAGATGTTTTTTTCAGGATATTACAAGAGATGATTGGGGTGACATCAAAAGTTGCAAGATGCACGATTTAATGCATGATCTTGCACGAGAAGTAGTTGGAACTGAGACCATAGTGGCAAAGTTAGGGATGAGAACTTTTGATAATAAGAGAGCTCATCATTTGTCTTTTGACTATCGATTGTCATCAGAATCAGAATTTCCAACCTCTTTGTTTGAGTTGAAGTCCCTGCGCACCTTTCTTTTGCCGAAACAAGATCGGAGGACGGACGTGGGACAATTCAGCAAATCATTTTCAAGTTTCCGTCGCTTGAGGGTGCTCGATCTACACACTTTAGGAATTGCATCACTGACAAGTTTAATTGGTGACTTAGTGCACTTGAGGTATCTCGACCTCTCCCAGACAGGTATCGAAGAACTCCCTGCTTCTATTACCAATTCAGCAAATCTGCAGACTCTAAAACTTCGTGATTGTGCTCAACTTGAGATCCTACCAATGGACATTAGAAAGTTGATCAACCTAAGACACCTCGATGTGAGTGGGTTCAATAAATTAACTTGCATGCCTGCGGGAATAGGGACATCGACCAATCTTCATAAGCTTGATGTTTTTTTAGTGGGAAGTAAAGGTTCTGTTGCGAATTCGAGAACAATGGTTGCTCAGTTGAGGGATCTGAAAGAGCTTGTGAAATTGAGAGGAAAGCTACACATTAAATTTTTTGAAGAACTAACAGATCCAGCCAATGAAGCAAAGGAAGCAAATTTGAGAAGCAAATGCGGCTTAAAAGAACTGCATATAAATGGGAACAGTCGGGATTACGATAAAGATGATGCTAAAACACATGATGAGATTGTACTGGATGGCCTTCAACCTCATCCTAATCTTAGGAAGCTGGAGATTTCATACTATAGGGGTCAAAGGCTCCCGATCTGGGCGGATAATTTGTACTCCTCTCTCCCGAAGCTAGTTGAGGTTTCACTTAGGGAGTGTAGAAGGTGTCAGAATGTTCCCTCGTTTTACCTACTACCTTCTCTCAAGCGCCTCAATCTTGAATACCTGAGAAGTGTGGAGTACATGGAGAGTAGTAACTGCAAGCCGGCCTCATCAACATTGTTTTTCCCCTCTCTGGAAGAGCTGACACTAGGGAAGATGCATGAGCTGGAAGGATGGTGGAATATGGAAGTAGAGGCAGAAACCAATGCAGGTGAGCAGACAACCATATCATTCACAACATCATCCATTGAGGGGTGGCAACAATTGCCTTCATTTCCTAGACTTCGTCGGCTTACAGTAAGAGACTGTCCAAAGTTGAAATCCATGCCTCTTTGTCCAAATGTTGAAGAACTGTACCTGCTTGGCGTCAACAAAGAGCTTGTGGTGCGGACGTCGATGGCGAGCCCTAGAGAATACACAACGGGCACTTCTTCCTCTTCCTCTTTTCATCATGAGTCTGCTTCTAGGCTGAAGACATTAACCTTATCAAAAGAAAGAAAGACCTTAGCCTTTGACTGTGTAGCGGATTTTTGTCCATGCCAGCTAGTTCTCTTCAAAATCTTTCTTATTTAAAAATTAGAGATCCCGAGTTGCTTCCAGATCTATCAGCACTTGGCAAAGTATTCAAAAGTCTTTCTTCCCTCCAGTCACTTGAAATTACTCGTTGTTACGGACTAAGATCTCTGTCTGGAGGACTCGAACATCTCAGTTCTCTGGAAAGGATGGAGATTCGCAATTGCCTGCAGCTCGATTTGTCAGGTGATCAGTGCATGGATCAGGTTGATATGCCTTGGAAAGCTTTAAAGGGTCTTCGATCTTTGAAGCTTGAGAAGATTCCTAAGATGGTGGTTCTCCCTGATGGGCTTCAGCATCTCACCACCCTCCGCTCTCTGCTGATCTCCGACAATAAAGAATTAATAGCTCTATCAGAATGGATCAGCAGCCTTACATCTCTTGAGTCCCTTGATATGTGGGACTGCCCTGGAGTGAAATCTCTTCCAGAAGGGTTTCGATTGCTCACCTCCTTGCAGCGTCTACATATTTGGCGTTGTGATCGAGGACTGGCAGAAAGATGCAGAGGTCCAAACGGTGATGATTGGCCCAAGATTCAACACATTCCGAGTGTTATAATGAGTCTACCTCTAGAAATCGACATGGGAGGTATGGGATTGAAACTTCTGTCAGCTTTCCATATAACTAAATAAAATATTAAACTGTAAACCATTTTAATTATTGGGTATTTACTATATAGTTACCGAAAGATTAAGAAGAATATTTGCTGGACACTGAGTTCATATGCAACGGAAACCCAAGAGTCAGAACTGTGATCGAGGACTGAGAGAAAGATGTAGAGGTCCAAACAGTGATGATTGACTTAAGATTCAACACATTTCGAGTGTTACTGTACGGGATTGAAACTTGTGTCGGCTTTCCTCTGATGAAGTAATTATGCTTCCACATTCCCTGGTACGTACTATCCCACTCTCTTTAAATTTCTTTAAATAACTAGCCATGAAGAACATTTAAAAGATGTCTTTAAAGATTTCTTTAAACCTCATTTTTTGCCTCAGGTGATAATATCTTCTTTTTCCGGATAGACGAAGTGGTGATCGATAATTGATAAATTCATGGTAAGTAATCTTTGTTTCTCAATTTCCTTTCTATTTTAATAGTCTGATTCTCTTTATGCTCTCCCCCATACTGAACAAATGAAATGCTAATCAGGGTTAAATCTTGTTTTTATGTATGTATTTGATTATCTTCGTGAATATGTTAGATATTATTCTCTCGTCCAAATCCAAAGTAAAAAAAAAAAAAAGTGATAGACTAAGACTTCAGGCCGAAGTGAGCGATCGTATCACAAGCGTCAAGAGAATTATGCCTCTGCGATTAGAAGCAAAAACCTAGAAATCAAACGATTATGTAAGGAACAAAAACCTCTTGAAATAAAGCCTAAACAAGAGATAACCGTTTTATATGTTAGGTTCATATATTACATTATTTGTACACAATGTCCCATGGAGATTACATTATTTGATGGTTTAGCCGTTTTGTATGTTAGCTTCATATTCTTTCTGCAACTGCATGCTAACAGTTTTTCTCCATTCGTTGGTTTTGTGTCTCTTCTTCATTTTTTGGAAGATGGAATCTGACAGCGAATACATTAAGGCCAATCCCTCAAGGTTCATACCATTATGGAAACATAAATGTTACAAGGAACTTCATTATTTGTGGTATGCTATTAACAACGTATCAAACGTCAACCCGGTTACTCCAATATAGAAGCTTGCGGACTACTTTGGCATTCCTGGGGTCTTCAATCTGAATACAATTCCTGATCAGCCAAAGCCTCAACCTGCAATTCTTGGCACATCAGTTATTAGACCTGCACTTGAAGAATTTTGCAAAATCATCTTCCAAAATAATGAAGATATATACCATCCGATCTTGGCATCTCGATGGCTATGCTTTCTGGCCTGTGGCGTAAGCCTTCTCTTCTCTGCTTTCATTTTGGTAGAATGTGACTATAGTTTTGTTGATCCATGTAGTATAAAGCAGGGACGGTACTAGAATGTCAATGCTACCTAGTTTCATGTACTATGCTGCATAGCTATGTTTTTACTGAAATCATGAAGCTTCCCTTCATTTTTTTTTTTTGAATCCTGGAAAATATGTAATAGCCCACAAACCACATACCCCGGTTAACCACTTCAAAGGGTGATGGGCTCGTAACCACAGGAGGCCAAGAAACTCAGACCCATTTACAAGGGTCTCCACCTAACTGTTCCCCTTGGATTCCCACCACGCTTCATAAGGCGCAGTTCGAACCCAGGATCTCGAGAATAGACGAATGAGCATCGACCAACTACGCCACCCCCTTGCGGGTAGCTTCCCTTCATTTTCACTACATGAACAACGCATCTTGGAAAACTGATCATTACCTCGTTCTTGACTATCGCTGGGTGAAAAATTTTAGATATGGTTTTGATCAGTGGAATCCTAGCAGCAGGAAACGCTACAACAAGGTGGATGCTCCTGCAAGGCACACAGTCCAGGTAAACTATAGCACTCTCTTTAGCGTGTCTGTTACATGATGTGGATTGACCACTAGATTTGGTGTTTTACTGTAATATTATCTTAAAATTAGGCGAATTTATCGTCGCAGTACAGTTAAATTTATGCAACTTTGTGGGCTGCGTGGTTTATATGAATACCCATCTTTGCTTCTGCAGGTGTATCCAAAGTCATGGAAACTACAATACCAGTATATATCATTTGACAACAAGGATATGTGGAATTTGAGGTCTGCAATCTGGCCAAGACAATATCTTAGACAGCAATTGTATCTTAGTGTTTGGAACGACACGACGAGTAGAGCCTGTACACAGAGTATGACATTCCAGCCAATGCCCTCAAGTGTGGCAAAGCCATTGGATGCATGTAGTTTTTACCTTAGTTAGCAAATTCGGGAATAATACGGGTATTAAAATACGGGTAGATTGATTTAATATGTAAATTTATGTAAAAAATACGTATTAAACGTGTATTATACGAATATATAATATACACGAATTTTGTAGCTCATTGTGCTCATGCTAATTTAGGAATGTAATAAGCATTTGCATTTCCCTGCTTTCTTTGCAGTTTGCTGCTACTAGGCTCCTTTGAACTCTGAAAAATGGTTTGTCATCCTTGGTTGAGCTTGGGCTTATTACGATTTAAGAACTTAATTTTATCATCTCATTTGTTATTTTAAAAAAGTTATACTTATACCTCAACTATATGTATATATATATTTTCTCATATATCAAATAGTTAAGCAACTCCTTGAATAAAATGCGATGCGATGAATATGGCTCTTTTCCAAAGAACTAGCAAGTGTTGTTTACCTCCAAAACAAAAGCTCTTAACTCACCATGATATAATGTCAAATAATCTCGACATCTAAAAGCTCAAACTTACAAGATATGTCAAAGGAAAAGTGATGAGAAAAAATTAACCATGGCTTCGACAAAAATGAAGTATAGCCAATTAATAATGATCAAAACATTTGACGGACAACTAGAATCCAAGGTGCTCACCGCCTATTATATGTGTAGAAGCTCCTTTGTTGATATTCATTACCTCTCAAAGGAAGGGATGTGAGCCTAGCGGGATCAATTTGTGGGCGGGGATAGTAGGCTCTCCGATCGAAACCATAACATTCTGATTGAAGAAATGTGGGCCCAGTGGGAATCATCTGCACAGGGGGATAGTAAGCTCTCTGATTGAACCCATGACATTCTGTTGAAGGAATCACCGTTGGTCCAGAATAACTCATTTCTTGTGGGATTCTCACAGGAGGCGAAGAAGCAAAAGTGGTTCCATTAGAGAACGGAAATGGCGGCCTATGATGAGGTGTTGGGAACTGATGAACCTTCTGCAGCATGGTATGATTGGTATCCCTATCCATAGGAAAGTGCTGCTGCTGATGTTGCTGAGATAGCTTGAAGGTTTTAGCTCCGGTAGTTGACCTTGCAGAGGGCTGTTTCGCCTTTTGATGATGATTACCAGACGAAAATTTTGAAGATGGGGCCCCTCCTTTTCCTTCGACATGCATGCTGTTACTTCTTTCAGAGTAATTCATTTGATGAGTTGGTCCGGCAGGATGGGATTTTTTCTGACGTTTTACACCTTGTTTCAGATGTGAACTTCAGGGTTAGGAATCTTATTCTGTGAAGAAACTAAACATCCACATGAGTGTAATCCCATGGACCGTCATCAAGATGATGTCTGCCATACCTCTGGTAGTAGACCTTTTCTCCTTTCTCATTGCTCTCACTTGTCTTGCCACCATACCTCTTCTGTGCTTCTCATCAAGAATTCTTGATCTTTCCGCTTCATTTGTCCAAGGCTTTAAGGGAGGAAAATGAGAATTGCAGTGAAGAATAACAATCAGAAGATGCAAGGCAATATAAATGCATCAGTTACCTGTCTAAAGGTCCTCATTCTATACAGGTTCCGGCCCTTCACAAGCAAAGGAAAGAGCGGAGGCAGTTTCTTTTCTCCCCGGCACCATAACACCTCCACCTTGCACATGGAAACATTACTCAGCAGTTGGCTGATAACAAAACCAGAAACAGAAGAAAGAACAGTAAATCGGCATTTTCAGGCACTTGTTGCTACGCAACTCAGTAAAGGATCAGCAGGATTGAATGCCCAGATTTTTTTTTTCTTGAGCACAATGAAGCATCAAAGACTGTAATAAAATATGAAGCATACGGCAAAGTGAGTAGTAATCAAGTATCAAGTAATAAACCAGTACTGATTTCATCTTACTGTAAAAGTATGCTGCTGTTTTGCTGCGCCATAGCTTTCCTTTACAACTCGCCCAACAACTGTTCTCCTCCCAAGAACCTTCCCAGTCCTTGTCATTTTATCAAACCTTTTTCAACATCAAGGTAGATTATTGCATACAGCAAAGAAGTTGTTCATAACACGTCCCAGCATGGACATGAGACAGATAGGAATTTAAGCATAAAAAAAACAAGAAAAGAGAAAATACTTCTGATATACTTTCTGCGTGAACAGAACAATGTCTCCCCTGCAAACATCACCTGCACAAGCAGGAAATAAAACTCTTTCTAAGATGGTGGACAGTGTACCAGCACCACGAAAAAGGGAAACCAGAGGCCACCTGTGCAGTTAATGGTGAAGGAAGACCTTGGATAAAGAGCTTCTCCGTTCCCATCTTTTATCCTGAGGAGACAAAGTTGAAGAGTAAATTTTGAAGAAAGATCATAAAACAATTATACACATGTGAGCCAGACATTTTTCGGATTCTCACTCTTTCTCATATTATTTCATTACAATCTGTGTTACTCGGAGATGAGCACTTGGAGATGTATAAAAAAACCATGACGAATAAAATGGCACATATGCACCTCTCAAAATAAATCAAGAGGATGACCAAAAGGGATCAATGAATTGGAAGTAGCAGTATCAAATCCATTGATTACTAAGCACGCAGGGCACAGGTGCTGAAAAGCCATGAGGAATAACCACATTTGCAAAATTACTTTTGATTAGTAGGATGGTAAACAACAAAACATTATGGAACACCATGAGCACACACATACACACATGTGCATCGGCAGTTGCAAATTGGATATGCAATCCACATGAACCATAATTTGCATTTTTGTTGTGTAAGCGACAATGAACAAATTTTATAAGTTCCTAACCTACCTCCAATGCTCCTGTATCCTACTCAGACATACATCTTTAGTCCCTGATATTCTGAGACCATGCCTTCGGAGATATGTTTTACACTCTTTCAAACTCAGCTCTTGGAGAGTTCTCTTTCCTGTAAGGTATGGGAAACATCATGAATCATACAAATGTAGCTCAAACCACATAACGATGAGATGTTGTCGGTAACTTCAGCTTCAACGTTTTCATGAACTTACAGTAGACAGATCTGATGTAGTCAACGTTTGGAATTTTACTTCACTGACAAAATAAGAAGAAGAAATCCATAAAGAGTATTGATTTTATACCAAGAAGCAGGCGAATAATTCGATTACAAACAGCGGCCTCGTCATCGTCATTGTTAGCAGAGTTCTCCAATCGATCATCCTCAGAATCATCATCATTGTCACCAACACCTTCGCTATCATCAACATATTCATCGCTCAACTCACCTTCATCTTCGCTGAACGTTCATTCAAATTCACAAATCAACAAAAAAAACAGTTCGTCGGCGACTATTTCAAAAGATCAACAAGCAAGTACCTTGAATTTGAAGAGCAAGAGTAATCGTCGTCGTCCTCCTCCTCCTCGACGCTGTTTTGGCTTTCTTCTTCGTCGTCGGAAGAATCCACTTCGCCGCCGGCGCCGGAGGAGGATGAGGAGGAAGAAATCGTGATGAAAGTGCGTTTACCTTTGCGGTCTCTCATTTCAAGCGGTAACCTAGCAAGAGAGAAATAATGAGGAGATGACGAGCAGAATATGAAAGAGTGAAAATCAAACAATGAAACGTTTTTTTTTTTTACATTTTCTAACGGTAGTATATTATCGTTTTTTTGAGATAAAACGGTAGTATACTACTGTATTAATTAAAAAAAAAAAAATCACAAACAGTAATATACTACTATTTTATCCTAATAAAAATAATAATATACTATCGTTTTATCATGATAAAAACGATAATATATTACCGTATCACATAAAAATTATAAAAAAAATTGGGACACCCTAAGGGATGTGCCTAAAAAAATCAGCTTT
>JAOWBR010152724.1:0-13237 GCA_028571145.1 Dionaea muscipula
AAATATTATAAAAAGTAAAAATAAATAAAAAACTGCATTAAAATCCGAGTTTGAACTCGATATAGTGCTTGTCGAGTCTATCGAGTCGAACTCTAACCTTATCTCTATGAGCTCGTTAAGCTCGAGGTCCAGCTCGAGCTCGAGCTCGGACACGGTAAAATTAAACAAGCTTAGCTCGTTTATAAAGATATTCGGCTCGACTCGGCTCGTTTACGCCCTTATCTTTAACACGTCATAACTCAGGTATATATATCTTAATATCAAATTCAGACACTAATCACAACCAAGAACAGGTTATAAATATTTCACAGACAAGATCGACTACAAGAAAAGGGAATTGGAAAATTATACCGATTGGACTAGTCTTAGGACAAGCTAATTCCGTCTACGGATCAAGCCAAACCACCACAACACACGCCTCACAATTTCTGTCTCCTCATCTCTCCAGAACCACAAAATCCATATTCCGTCAGCCAAGAACAAGCCAAGACAACCATGGACAACAGCAGCAACAACACAATAAGAATCAACAATGGCAGCAAAAACCTCGAGAAGGAATCGGAACAAATCACGGACAGGTAAGGTTCAATCCGGTAGAACGCATCACCGAAAAGTCTAGGCCTATGCACATATGCACCCAGAACCACCCCGACACCGGGCACAAAGCCCCTCATCTGAGAGACACCAGCAGGAGAACACCATCGTGAAAGAGGAAGAGCATATCTGCTCTTCATAAGACAAGTGACCGAGGAAATCAACAAAGGAGAACAATAAAGGAGATCGCCATGAACTACACAAGGGCAGCGAAAGAGAGAGCATGGAGAGGTGACGTGTGTGTGTTGGCTAGGGTTCGATGTAATCGCCAACCCTCGAGGCTCTCTGGTCAAGCATCGGGGCTGTGGTGTGTTGAATCAACAAAAGAAGACTTAGTCTTCTATATAGAGAAAATGGTAAGATCATCAGTAAAGTGGTAGGGTAATAATCAATGACCATGGAAAAACCACCTCCATTATCCATCGGTGGAGAGGAGATAGGCTAACCCAATGGACTAAAGCAGCCTTCAACTTTGGACTTTAGACACCGAGTCCAACAAAATATAATTCGACAAAAATAATACGCTGATTATCGATTATACACCACATATTTTCTCCTCTTAAAATGCTGAAAAATTAATATACCTGTGTGCGCAGGTTCTCCATTTAATTATCCGCACTTTGTTTTTGTTTGCAATTAACATGCATTCGTGTAGGGCACATGAACTAACATGCATGCTACAAACAATTACTACAAACATACATATGTATAAATCATGTCCACTGCTTTATCAATTAATGAAAGCTCAGATCAAGCATGTTAACTGGGAAAATGTCTGATCGCTGGTAAAATGTATAATTAAGCCATAGACTGACAAATTCATTATTCATTCGGGGTAAATTCCACATTAATTGTAGATGAAAAAGTCGGATCTAAATTAGTAACTAATATGTCAAACCCACCATATGGAATGAGTAGCTGGATCGCAAGGGTATGTGCATGCAGCAAAACACCACCAAGTCGGCCAGACTAACGATGGCATGATACAGTGCATTAATGCAATTACACCCTCGCTCAAAGCTAGCAAGGCAATCTCTCAACTCAAGCTCCCCACCGATGCATGGAACAAAGTAACACTAATCTAATTTCAGTCTCTAGTCTCTACATCCACAACCATGAACCAACCAACCAAAGAGAGAGCTATCTAGCTAGCGAGCCGTGCCCGTGCTGAAGATGATCTATTCAGCCGATCATGCATGTTTCCAATTCACCCCATGGAGCTAGCTAGCCAGCCAGCCCATATCAGCAAGCTTAGCTAGCTAGCTAGCTCCATGATGGGGGGAAGATGAAAACACGCACGGGCTTCCACATCGTCCATCGAGCTTATCAACCATAGAGAAATTAAAAACCAGATTAGCATGTAGTGTTACTAGAATTACTAGCTGCTACTACTACCATGGTCCATGACCATCTAGTTTAGTTAAGTTAGCGATCAGCGGATGCATGGATCACAGCGGGTGCCGACGCTGATCAACTCAAAACTCCGTCTCCCATCACTGGATGGTGCCAACTCCACGGGCAAAAACTCATCGTTTTGGCAGGAGAACACCATCTTTCGAAAATGCTTCTTCAGCTCCTCCTTTCCCTGTAACCCAATGACTGACTTGACTGACTATTATAAAATAACAATAAATATGGACCAGACTTCATTGATGGAACTCGCGTGCAACTGCAACTGTGAGTACTCGACTCGATTAATTAGTGAGTGAGTGAAGTAAATGCAATCAATTAAGAAGCAGGCAGCAGTAACAGAACCTACCTGAATCATGGCGTCAGTGACGACCACAACTTTCTTCGAACTGAACCCACATTTCCTCCACTGTAGGCCATCCCACGACTTGTAGAACCGGAAAGCGGCTTCGGCGGCGGTAAAGTTGACGAAGGCGTAGCCCCTGTTGCCCAATCTCCTGAAGCAGAATGGCAGATACAAAAAGTCGAACTCCGACCGAGTGGTCCCTGCAGCACTAGTCTCCTCATCGTCATTAATACACAACTCCTCGTTCTTCTCCTTGCAATGCTTTCCCACCAGCCTAATCAACTCCATCCGGCTGCATATATACTCAAAGTCAAGTCAAGTGAAGTGAAGTTCAACTTAATTTCGACCCTTTCTTTTTCTTCTTTTTCCAACAAAAAATTTATTTAAAAATACAAACTAAAAATTACTTGTTAGTTCTGGTCATTTTATTTATTTATATTTATGTATGTATCATCGCGTACCTGAGTTTATTGGGAATGTTACGAATCATGACAGTGGTGCTGCGGCCATCGATGGCAGAACGATTCTTCTTCTCACGCCATTCGTAGAGACAAGCGGCATTTTTAGGAGGAGAAAGCTGAGAGCCGACCGACTGGTTGTTCCTCGAAGAACATTCTCTGCCGCAACCTCCCGCCTTCGAACTGGGCTTTCTCGAATAGAGCTTCTTCGAGAGCCGTGGAGGAGTCAGGTACTGCCGATTGCGGGGCTTCAGTACCCCCGTTCGCGGCATGACACGAAAACCGATCCTTTCCACCGGCTTCGCCTCTCTGAGCTCCGGAGTCACCGGCGGAATAATGGGTTCTGCCTTGGTATCATCAGCCGTGTAGACAGGAGGAGGAGGAGGACAGCAGTATGACGATGCGTTATCGTAGTAAGTAGGCTGAGTTACATGAGGAACATAAGCATTCTCCGCACACCAAGGGTATATGATCATCGGGTACTGAGCATTCGGCAGAGGAGAAGCCGGGAGAGTCAGGTTGACCGGCGGTGGCTTCGTGAGATATTGGTACCAATAGGGCGTCAATTGTTTCGCGGCTTGTCTGAGCTTGTCCCCGACGGTGATCGGAGACAGTGCGGTCGATACCGCGGGTGGTTTACGTGGGGTGGAGTCCTTGTATGGCTTGTATTCTTTTGCTGATGGATTCAACCGGGGCCGAGGGGTGCGTTTCGCCGGCGCCTCTGTGGAGGCCATGTTAGCCGAGCGTCGAAAGAGGAGGAGGGCTGAGGTGGGGTGGGGCGGGGCGAGAGGAAGGATTTGATTTTTGAAAGGGAAGCCCAAAAGAATGTTGTGCGATGGGTTTGAAGTACAGAGAAGGTGTGGGGGCGATAATGATAGCGTGGGTGCGGATTTACCGTAGCCAAGTGTGCACATGAGGAGGATTTGCTAGTTGGGTTGGGTTGGGTGAATAGAATTAGAGGGATGGATATGATTGGATATTTGTAGACTTGATTGGATGGGCGTGGTAGGGTAATGATGATGATTGTGGTGTTGGCGGTGGTAGAGGTGGTGGCGTGGGGGTGGAGTGGACTGTGGAGGAGCCAACGGGGTCCTGTCCTCGCTGCAGGCGGCGCATCGGCAGAAAGAAAAGAAAGGAAAAAGACAGCTAGAAATCCTCTTGCTTTAAAATCCTAATCGACTTCTCGTTTCTATGAACAATTTAGAGCATCTACTGTACATTGATAGCAAGAAGTTTTGAGAATAATTTTTAGGGAGTTAATAATAAAAGTATTATATAATAATTGTTTGAGTATAAATAAAAAAATTTTGAGTGTGAATGACTGAATAGTGAGAGTATTGTGTAATGATAAGAGAGAAAAACTTAAAATGATTGAGAAAATTTTTAAGTTTGAAGATTTTTAAGTTTTAACAAGTGATAGTTAGAGTATTGTGTCATCACTGTTTGAGTGTAATGAAAATTGGATGAATGAATAAAGAGTAAGAAATTTTTTATCACATTGTACATGCTCTTAAATTAACTTTATTCTCGTTTAGTTAACTTTATTTATTTATATTTTATTTTATAAAAACTAATTAATATTTAATCTAACGCTAACCCTTCGTATTCCCGTCCCACTCATTTCTTGAATAGTTTTTTTAGTTTTATATTTTTTTAAAAGTTTCCGATTCCATAATCTGAAAACTTTTAAAAATCCTAGAATTTTTTTTAAGTTTCAGTGATTCTGAATTTATTAAAAAAAATCGGAATCTGGAACTTTACGTTGATTTGTTAGAAAGAATTCCATAATCTAGAATTTAAAAAAAAAAAATCTCTTAAAGAAATGAGAGGGATGAGGAAGATTAAGGGTTAACACTAGATTATTGTAAATTAGTTTTTATAAAATAAAATAAAAATAACTGGGGGTAAATAAATTAAAATATAGTTATTGTTTTTTATTTATTTATACATTAGAAATTAGTAGTGTCGTTGGCACGATTAGTTTCAACGTTGACTACATTAATATTAGTTTTTTTGGATTAAAAAAATAAAATTCTAAAAAATAATAAAGCTGATTATGATAATATTATAAAAAATTAAAAATTATACATATATAAAATATAAATGAAAAACACACACATGTCCCACCCTATCAACCCCCCACCGTTTTCCTTTCTTATTTCTACTTGGACAAAACTTTCGCCTCAGACAAAAATTCACTCTCATCTTATTTATATTATAGTAAAGATTATCTATATCTTCGACACGATAAGCATTTCACTTCTTTGAATCAGTTAAAAATAATATTAAAAAAATATTTTAAATTGATTGAAAGGGATACGATGTTAATCGTGTCGAACACACAGATTATTTTTTTCTCTTCTCCCTCTCTCTCCTCTCTCTTTTACATGAGACAACCTTATCCACGTGGGACGGAATAAGTTTTTAAAATTCAAACTCAAAGGTTATTATTTATATTATAGATAATATAATATATTATATTCAATGAAGTATGAAATAATGAAACAAACAAAACTAGAATTTTGGAGCAGACGATTTTCAATCGGAAAAATACTGGAAGGCTGATAGACAAAGGCTTTTCGGATATTTCAATTTACAGACTAATAGTCATTTTTCCGCTGTTCCAATGCTGTTGCAATGATTGTTACTTATTTCCTTGGACAACATTTTTTTTGTATGACATTTAATTTAAGTATAACAAATAGACAATAGAAGTTGTGTGTATATTGGTTATTGATATAGGGGGATTTACCCCCATGAGATACATCGTCAAATGGTCCGAGATTGGATCGTTCGTCCTGAATCGGTCAAACCTGAGTCCTTGATCAAATCCGGTCGAATCTGGTCAAATCTGATCAAACTCGATCAAACTTGGTCAACCGCGGGAATGACAAAGCCGCTTACGATGACGTTCATACCATAGGATCGGCTCATGACGTCCCTGCTGACAAGTTTGCTGCGTAGCACAGCACCCTCTGCTCTGACTGCCCGGGACTCACGTCCGGACGCCTGCTCGGGCAACCTGCCCGGGCCACTTGCTCAGAGGTCCGCCCGGCTTCTTCTCCCGCTCGAGTCGCCCGCTCGGAAAACCCGGTCGGGAAACCCGCTCGGGCCTTGCTCGCTCGGGTATCCCTGTGCGGGCCACCCTTGCATCCTTGGCCCATTTTTCGACTCGGCCTCGCTCGGCCTTGTCTTCCCTCGGCCGTACGCGAAGTCCCATCTGGTGATTCTCGCCCTCTTGACCAACCCCGCTTAACTGTTCTCTCTCTTTCCTGCATCTCCCGGCTCTCCTCGCACGCAGGAGCTACCGGGCATCTTCATCATTTGCTGACTTAGGCATCGAAGCGGTCTCCCCGGGGTCATTCCCTGGGGTACCCTTTGACCTGTTTGCTCTTTCCTTCTCAGGATCTCCACAGGTTGCTCTCCCCTTGGAGCGGGTCGGAATCACCTTCATCCTTTCATTCACTCCTCCCCCGTGCCGACCGGGTCCACTCCGCCGGCCGGAGCCGCCTCATCCCGATCGGACCGGGACTTTGATGATCGCCTCTGGAGGGTCCTAGGTGCTGACCGCCCTTGGGATTTTTTCAGGAGTATCAGCTATCAAGCCAAAACTCACACTTTGAGAACTTGGCATACAACTGTCTATCCCTTAAAGTCTGCAAAGCTAATTTCAAGTGCTCAGAATGCTCCTCCCTACTCTTAGAGTAGATCAACACATCATCATTGAAGACCACAACAAACTGATCCAAGAAGGGCTCAAAAACCTTATACATCATATCCATGAAGGCAGCAGGAGCATTAGTTAAACCAAAAGGCATAACTTAAAACTCATAGTGTCCATACTTCGTACGGAATCATGCCTTCGGAATGTCTGTATCGGTCACCCTCAATTAGTGATATCCCGATCTCAAGTCTATCTTAGAAAAGACCTGAGCTCCCAGAAGCTGATCGAAAATATCATCAATCCTCAGTAGATAATACCGATTCTTCACGTTAACCTTGTTGATCTCTCGGTAATCTATGCAAAGTCTCATGGATCCATCCATTTTCTTCACAAAAAGGACAGAAGCTCCCCGCGGTGAAACACTGAGCCTGATAAATCCCTTCTCCAAAAGCTCCTGTAACTGTGTATACAAGTCCTTCAACTCTATAGGGGCCATCCTATACGGGGCCTTGGAGATAGGCCTTGTATCAGGTGCCAAGTCAATGGTGAACTCTACCTCTTTGGCCGGTGGTAGTCCAGGAATATCCTCAGAAAAACATCAATGAACTCACAAACAATAGGAATATCCTCAATACTAGTTTTCATCCTCAAATCAGAATAAAAAACAGAAGCAAGAAAACCAACACACCCCTTTCTGAGCAAATCTCTAGCATGAAGAGCAGAAATCAAACAAGCAGGAGATCTAGTCCTATCTCCCTCAAACTCTACTATCGACCCATCGACTAAAGTGAACAAAACTCTCTTCAAGGAACAATCTAGCTTGGCATGGTGCTGAGATAACCAATCCATGCCTAAGATAACATCAAAGTCACGCATGTCCAAGCAAACCAAATCTACTGGTATCAAAATACCACACACCTCTACTCCACAATCCCGACAAACCCTAGTCAATCGTATAGAACTACCAACAAGAAGTGACACCAACAACTGACTATTAAGAAGCTCTATGGGCACAGGCAAAGCATGCAAAAATCTAGGGGAACTATTGTTAACGTCCAACCTAACACGGCGGTGTCGCAGTATAGATGGACGGTCAATCCCACAAGGAGGCGGTAGACAGATAACCTAAACTAGGCGACTGTGAAAATGATAAAAGAAGTGCAATCTTGATATTCTTGAAATTAAAACAAATAAAATAAATAAATAAAGATAGATAGATTGGGGTAGAGGCGGTCCGGGAGCGAGCAGTAGGGCGATGGAATCCCCTGCGCGTGCAATCGGTAAATCAAAACCCTTTTGATGACTTTTACTCAATCAGGCCCCTGCACATGGAGAGAACCTGATCGGAAGATATTCATTGCAAGACCTTTTAAATCCTTATGTTTATTATTTTGCATTCAATCCTATCATCGACAATAGGGAAGGTCATGATGCAAATAAGTTTCCTTAGGTTATTAATCCTCTTTTAGGTTTAATCCTTGCAGATCTATTCACTTATGCTAAATTAATGCCTAGAACGATAATATCGAAGAACGACGATGTATCCTAATGATGACAATGCAGTCGAGAACAAATACTGATCCAAACAACTAATATCACGAAGATTAAAGATCAAATCAACGGCTATAAAGAGAAGCTTATGCCGAAAATGAAACCCTAACAATCCTGCGATTCATTCAATTGATAAACAAGTATGCTGAAAAGAATTTAGAACGATAAAACCAAATATATCAATGGAAATTGAAATACCAAATGCATCACAGGTTTATCTCTAACCCTACGTGAAGATCGGATCCTCCGTCGCGGATATGGCGTGGAATCAGGTGTGGGAGAGGATCTCGATTTCTCTAGCTCCATTCCGTCTTCTCCCCGTGGTCGATCTCCTCTTCTGGAACCCTTGTTGTCACTAGCGGCATCCAAAAGTAGAAGAAAAGATAATATGCCTGCGTGCGTCGATCTGATTTTTTAAAATAGGTTTTGGGGACCATTAAGGCCGTAATCATACACATTACAGTCGTAATGCATATGCGTGATACGGTCGTAATGAGATACATTAGGGTCGTATCGTCGCCCAGGTGCACGCTGAATAAACAGGCCTGCTACGACCATAGTAGTGGCTACGGACAGGCCATAGCGGGCTCTATACTAGCTCGTTTTTGTGCATTTTTCGTCTCGGCTGGGGCCAACACCCCGGCATAAGTCCATAAGAGTGTTGGTCCACCTCCTGTGCATTTTATAATCTGCAATAAACACATAAACACGAGTAAACTAGAATAAAAATTAATAATATGTGCTAAACGATAAATTATGACAACTCAAGCACTTTAACGTTTAAACACACATGAAATATAGATAATTAGGGATGCGTAGAGTGCATTTTCACGCACTCAACAGGAACCAAAAGAGTGCGTGGAATCAAAAAGCACTCGTGCAGGTACTGAAAAGATGGTGAGTGTACCTTGCACGACAGCGGAGGAAGCATTAGCATCCTCCTGCGTCAAGGCATAGACTCGCCCTGGTGCCACCTGTTTCCCAGATATGGAAGCAGATCCCTTCCCCCTCCTAGCCGGCTGCTGGATGACTGACTGAGGTGGCCTTTGAACAATGGTGCCAAAAGCTGCAAGTCGTCCTTGCCCCTGAAATTGAGATGGTACGTAATATTATCCTTGGGAACCCCTTTGTCCCATCTGACTTTGCTGCTGACTGAACCCCATGACCTCCTCCTGATCTACATGTGGAAGCCCTATCACTAGTTGGTGAGGTGAAATACCAACAGAAAGTAAATGATAAAAACTCAATCATGCATACTCATGAAATAAATGGTCATAGGCAGAAATGTCATTAAAACTGGAACCAAGAGAGAGAACTGTCCATAACATAGACATGAATGATAATGGATATAAGACTGGATCTTGCCGTATAAAAATCTTCACCATAACTAGGATCCCAGTAACCCGACTTAACGTGCATTCCGGTATGGCACCTGCATTCATGCATCATCAAGGGGGAACCGTCCTAGTCCTTCCGTCTAGAACAAAAGGACCTAAGGATATTGTGACACCTGAGAGTGGCCTTGGTTTTTCGAAAGAGAAGAACTCCAAGGACTTGTAACCGAATCCATATCTCAAGTCTATAAAAAAAAAATTCCCTAAAGGCTATAAGCTTGTGAGACATGAAAAGTCCATACAATGCATAAAAATCCATCACGACATAACGGTCAGAAACATCAATTATATTAAAAGACTGGATGAAATACAATGTAATACGGTGTATGTCAACGGCATGTAAAACAGGTGAAAATGAGTAAAATACTTAACCTTCATGTACCATCAATCCGTACAACATTTCACTTGGTTCAATTGAAGATCATCTAACTCCAAACAATCTCTAACCGAGCATAAGTCGATCTGTAGGGTCACCAATGGTCCCTGGCATACAATCATGAATAAAATCTCAAAAACTGCTTAAACGAAAAAATTACTGAATCAATAACCTACGGAGCTAAAAGCATCCCAAACCATTCCTAAAAGGTGCCTCGAGACAAGTCTAGGGTCGATCCTGATCCTCCCTAAGCAAATCTCAAGGTTCGGAATCAAAGAAAATAAAAACTCAAAACTATCACAGGGGATGGTTGACCACTTGGTCCCTAAGTGGTCGAACGGTTCTAAGCCCGCAAACGAGGCCGTACGACCATCAAAATGGTGGTTGACCGCCGAGAGAGAAAGTGGTTGACTGGCGCCCAGTTCTGCAGAAAGCTGCAGAATCCTTAAACTCGAACCAAAACCAAACATAACCAAAACTCATCTCCTAAGGCTCAAACAAGCCACAAAACATCCTATCATCAAGAACCATCAATTTCATGCCAATCATAAAGCCGGCATCATGAAAATCACCTCAAGTTCATCTTGAATGTAATAAGTTGAGCTAGTTTGATCTTTTTTCTATGATTAAATTTAGCTATCTGGTTTTGTCTTGTGCATCACGTGACTGGTTGAGCATGTGACTGATGAGCACGCAACTCGTTGAACTAATAAGCATTAGCTTAGGTGATCGATCCCTTTGGTTAATTTTTGTGACTCTGGTTAGTTTTGTGTGGACTGTAATGAACCCGAACAACCAGAGTGGCCTCAATGGCTATCTGAATCCGATTACGCGAAACAGGGGATCTCAACCGGAGTAGTCTCGACGGTGAGAGTGGAAATTGAGGAGGAAGTGAGGTTTCTGGAGCTAGTCTCGACGGAAGGGTAGGCTACTTGCTAGCTACTGCTACTGCTAAGGAAGCTAAGGAAGAAGAAGATAGCTGTGGAGAATTAGGTTTTCAATTCATTGATGTATCTGCCGATTACAACTTTGAGCCCTTATATAGGCTTTGAATTTACGTAATAAAGAAAATTACATTAATTCCTGATGGAACACGTGTCTAAGGGACAAAAAATATTCTTATGCCATGGGTACGGTCTCTGACATTCTCTCTCCAATCAGCCTCAACGGTATTTATCTTCTTCCACATAGGCTGATGAGTGTGGCGATGGTAAGGCGGGGCGATGCTACCTTTATGTGTGATGGCGGCAGGGAATGAAGGCGTTGGTAGTCTGTGGCGTCGGTGGCGAGTTGGAGCTATGGCGTCACCTCCACTTAACTTTTAAGACTGAATACCTAAGAGCAAGGTGAATGCATGGATGTTCTCCTTAGGATGTAAGGAGGTGATTGATATGCCTAGGTACCCTGTAATCAACTTCCTCTGTTGGGAATGATCAACCGTCGCCTCCGCTGTTCTGTCAACCTGGCGCCACTAAGTTATCTCCTCATGGCGTTAGTAGCCCTTATCTTCTCAATGGAGTCATGTCATCTCCCCTAACTTGGCATGTGAGATCAAGGCATGATGGGAAGCATCAAGGAATCGAAGGGTGTTGGAGAATCATAAGGGTTTAGCTGCTATAAGAGACCGCCGCCCTGGAGCCTTCTTCCTTCAGGGCTATCGCCACAGGGTTGCCGCCACGATAAGTGTGCAGGGGTCCATGACAAATGAACCTAGACAACTGAACGTTGTGGCAGCAAGGCCTGTAGGCGGGGCGGCAACATCTGTGGTGAAGACATCCTCTGTGGCAAATCCATCCTTTCTCAGACGGATAGATTAGGTTTTGATGATGCTATAAATTTTATTTGATGATGCTGTAGATTATAAGGGGAAATTGATAGGTTTATAGATTGAATGTTAGGTTTTGCTTGATTAGTATAAAGTTTCCTATAGCAACTTAAGCAGGTTATGTTTGAAGTTCCAACTGAGATGAATCTAGTCGTGGCAAGATCCAGTCTACAGTAGATCCAGCTGATAGAAGATCTAGCTGATAGTAGAAGCAGCTGACACAGATCCAGTCTACAGGAGATGCAACTGATAGTAGTTCCAGCTGAAGTAGATCCAGTCTACAGTAGAAGAAGCTGACAGTAGTTCCAGCTGAGGAAGATCCAGTTGATAGTAGAGGCAGTCTACAGTAGTACTAGCTGAGGAAGAACCAATTGACAATAGAAGAAGTCTACAGTAGATCCAGCTGATAGAACATCCAACTGATAGTAGAAGCAACTGAGGTAGATCTAGTCTACAGTAGAAGCAATTGATAGTAGAGGCAATCTACAGTCATCCAGCTGATAGTCGATCCAGTTGACAGTAGAGGCGGTCTATAGTGATCCAGCTGATAGTGATCCAGTTGACAGTGGAGCAACCTACAGTGAATCCAACCTACACAAGACCAGCTGACATTGAGACAACTTGGGTTTTACGAAACTTAGGGTTTTCGAAGCCGAAGTCAAAGAAGCACCCCACGTGTCAAAAAGAAGGATCGCACAGAGATAAAGATTAGACAAATATTATATTCAAATCATTGAATTTAATATTGATGATTGGAGACGTTGAAAAGAAGACAAAGATCCCGTGATTCTGGCCACCGCAGAATGAAGGCAACTTTTTGAAAAAGGGGACTGTCAAAATTGGAAACCCTAGCTATGGAAGTAAACTTTTCAAAAAGATACACGATTTGGGAAAGAAGACCAAGACCAGATCCATGATTTTCAGGATTGCCAGAAGATTCACAAGAAGAAGAAGATCAAATTTCAACGGCTCTCTAACGGGTATAATTTCCACTGAGAGGATAAATACCCTAGCACGAAGGAGAAGAAAACAACCTTGAACATCTGTTATTCTGAGAATTTGAGAAACTCCTTGTGCATTCAAGTTTTCCAAGTTACATCTAGTAACTTTGAGCCACACCCTGAGCAGATTCGATACATCAAGAAAGGCTCAAGAGAATCACTGTTGGTGATTCAACAAACCGTTCAAGATAAACTTTTTTTCTTAAAGAACAGTGTAGTGGTGTTGCCACGAAGGACTGGGATCAGTGAAGCCATCACTTGTAGAGCTGCAGAGCTGGTGAAGCAACCTAGGGTTGTCAAGGATCAGTAGTAGTTGAAGCATTTGAAGGGATGAAGGACTGAAGCTGTTGAAGCAACTCAAGGAGTTGTGAAGGAGCAGACAGTGTGGTAGCAGCTGGAGATTGATTTCGAAGGAGCTGCAGTTGGTTTTATAGTCATTTAGTTGGCTATACACTATTGTAATTGGTGTCAAAAAATTTGTGAATTCATCCTATACCACAGGGAGAAGAGAGGAGTAGAGGATTACACCAACTCGAACCTCTATAAGCTCTTGTGTTCTTTATTTTTACAGCATAGCATTCATACACACATACAAACATTAAACTGAAACTTTTAAAC
>JAOWBR010152746.1:0-13236 GCA_028571145.1 Dionaea muscipula
TGGTCTGGATGGGGGACTCGGAGCCTTCGGGCCGAGGAACTCCGTCACTGGGTCGGGTACAGTCCTAATGATTTTAACGCTAAGTGCAGGTCCCAAATCACGCAAGGTCAAACACATCCGTCCTGGACCACATACGTTTCATGACCCAAACCCTAACCTAATCATTGGACGGTAACAGAGCATAAAAGACACTCGGACAGCTCAACTTCTGACCATCCCTGTATAAGCCGGGTCTTCCCCGCCTCAGATGACTTTCCATCTCTCTGTAAGCCGGGTCTTCTCCGCCTCAGATGACTTTCCCCGTGTAAGCCGGGTTTAACCCGCCTCGGATGACTTTGCCCGTGGCCTGGGGACGCCCCCCACAGAGGAGTTCCGAAGTATTCCGGGTTCGCCCGGGGAGTTTCGAAGGATTGAAAGTCACAACCGGCCACAAAGCCGTATTTTTCGGGTCCGTCCCGAGGAGTTGCGAAGGTTCGGAGTTCAATCGACCACAGAGTCGTAGGTCCGGGCCTATCCCGAGGAATTCCGAAGACCCCGAGAGATCACACCTTTAACCATATGAAACGGGCAACTCCTGAATGACTGTGCAGAAATTAGAACCGCTAACACCGTCAACTGGCTGACCGTCAACTCCTGAGGGTCCGCCAAGGAGATAAATCTTCCCTCAAACGGTAGCCAGTCTCGCATCTTAAAACTATCCTGCATGATTCATTATTTCATAATGACTACCTGTTATCGTGTTATGTTCTTAACTTTTAAGTTGAGATTACAAGCAATAGATAATGCACATGACGCTGCAAATGGAGCAAAGTTGAAACTTTCATTCAAGACAACAGAGGATTACATAAAAAACCAGGACACAACGAGTGCCTGAATCCCCTATGCACTATACAATCAAAATATTCCAGAGGAAAGAAAGAAGCTAAAGCTAAATGACATCCTTGGGATCACTGTCAACTGGATATGCAGGCTCGTCAGTTGTGGGGATATTCACACGCGGCTCCTCCTCCAAACCCGTGTCATGCAGGGCTTCCCTCAAAGATTGCTCTCGGGTAGCAAGGGCAGTAGCATCAGCAGCAGTGTCAGGGGCATCCAACAACCGCTCAATCTCTGAGGGGTCAACTTCAACCTCGATCACTTCCTGTTCGGCGAAGATAATGTTCCCCTCCTCATCGATTTCAATACCTTCGAACTTAGGGATTCCGCCCTAAAGATCGTCCTTGCTCAGGGCGGGCGGGAGATGGGACCCCAAGTGTCGAAGCGCAGCCTGGTATCCTTGCATCTGTGCTCCCCTGCATGACACCTCCAGCCATTCCATTCCATCCACAGATGCGTGCCACTCATCAACCCACCCGACAAGATGGGCGTCCTTAATGGCCTGCAGGTCGACGGGGGCCGCCCAGTGCTTCTCTTCCTCCAGCTTCTTTCGCACCCGCTCCAACTCCCTTCGCAGCGGTTCATTCTCCTGGCGGGCAGCTTTCGTCTCCCTTTGGTGCTTGTCGCGATCCAATCTTGTCAGATCAAGGTCGCGCTTTGCTACCTCCAGGTCAAGTTTTGCCCTGGCCTCACCCTCCTCCGCTATAAATAAACCCTTGGAGGACATCTTGTGCAGACTCTTGTACTTCTCCATGTCCTTCTGAAGACCTTCTTGAATAATCACCAGGTTTTTGATTTCCTGGTTCTTATCATCCACTCGGTCTTAGGCTTTGTTCCGCACCCTCAGAGACGCCTCCGTTGCCACCATCAGTCGGGCCAACGCCGCCCTTATGTCCCGGTCGATCCAATCCTTCTCGTACAGCCCATGCTCATTGAGGTAGAAGTTGATGTCGCCCTGGGTTGTCGAGGACACCACCTGAAATACCGTCAGAGCGTTATCCTCGCAGGTCATGATGGATCGATTGGGATACAACAGATTCTGAATCGTTGGCGCTGGTTTCATGACCGTGTAATCCGGTCGCACGAACTTCACGGCAGGATAGGACGGCGTGTAGTTTGAGGAGAGGCGCTTCTTTAGAGGCTTGTTCCCCAGGGTGGCAGAAGGCCCCATGGCCTGAAGAAGAGTTTCGACCACTCCAGGAGTGCTGCGGGTGGCGTGCCCCTTCATCTGATCAGGAGTTTGTGCGCTGGCAGCCACCTCGCGCGGAGGAGAGTCGTTGCTGCCACGAGGACGTTTAGAGGCGCATGGCGGTGGATCCAACTCCCCCTCTTCTCGTGCTGACTTCTGTCCCGGGATCGGGATTCGTATTTTGGGGGGAGCCATCATAGTGAAGATGAATCCTGATGGGTCTGTTGCTTGCCTTAAGGCTCGCCTGGTGGCAAAGGGCTATGCTTAGGTCTATGGTGTGGACTATACTGAGACATTTTTCCCTGTGGCCAAAATGACCTCTGTTCGTCTTCTTATTTCTTTGGCCGCATCCCACCATTGGCCTTTACACCAATTAGATGTGAAAAATGCGTTTCTTCATGGGGACTTTCATGAGGGGGTGTATGTTGAGCAACCTTCTGACTTTATTGCTCAGGGGGAGTGTGGGTATGTATGTCGCCTAAAGAAGTCCCTATATGGACTTCGCCAGTCACCTTGAGCTTGGTTTGGAAGGTTCAGTTCAGTGGTTTTGGAATTTGGTCTACAACGCTTTGAAAAGGATCACTCTGTCTTCTACCGACATTCTAGTGAGGGTTGTATCTTTCTTGTGGTGTATGTTGATGATATTGTTATTACCGGGAGTGACAACTCAGGGATAGCCTCTCTGAAGACATTTCTGCAGAGTCAGTTTCAGATCAAAGACCTTGGGTCTTTGAGGTATTTTCTGGGGATTGAGGTGTCTCGTTGTAAGCGTGAGATCTTCTTATCTTAACGCAAATATGCTCTAGACCTATTATAAGATACGGGTATGATTGATGCCAAACCGAGTGACATTCCGATGCTTCCTGGGACGAGACTTTTGCCTACTCTGGGTGATGCATTAGATGATCCAGATCGGTACAGACGCCTGGTGGATAAGTTGAACTATCTATTTATCATTCGTCCTGATATTGCTTTCTCAGTTAGTGTGGTCATTCAGTTTATGTCAGACCCTCGAGTTCATCATTGGGAAGCAGTTACACATATTCTTCGATATATCAAGGGGTATCCTGGCCGAGGCTTACTCTATAGTGATCATAGTCACAGACGTGTTGAGGGCTTCCGTGATGCAGATTGAGCAGGCTCACCTTTTGATCGGAAGTCTACCAGTGGTTATTGTGTGTTTATTGGTGGCAACCTAGTCTCGTGGAAGAGCAAGAAGCAGTCTGTGGTTGCGAGATCTAGTGCCGAATCTGAGTATCGTGGTGCTCTAGCCCACTTGACTGGTGATGTGACTTATATTCGGCAGCTACTTGATGAGTTGAAGTTTCCAGCTCCAAAACCTACTCAGTTGTGGTGTAACAGCAAGTCTGCTATCCACATAGCTTCCAATCCGATCTTCCATGAGAGAACGAAACATATTGAGGTTGACTGTCATTTTGTAAGAGAGAAGCCGCAGTGTGGTGATATTCACTTGAGCCATGTGAAGACAGGGGAGCAATTGGGTGACATCCTAGCTAAATCACTTTCTGCAAATCGGGTTGAGGTTATTTGTAACAAGTTGGGCATGATCAATATCTATGTTCCAGCTTGAGGGGGAGTGTTATGAGTTAGGGATTATGAATTAAGATGTTAGTTTGTGTTCTGGAATTGGGCCTAGACTTGTGTATCTTGTTAGCCCATTGTCTTATGTATTGACATATAAATAACATGATTAGCCTCACTTTATGGGCTAACTTTCCACTCAATACTTTCTACAGAAACAAACATCCCGGCGTACATCATAAGAGTGCACAAAGCCATCTATCTCATGCTTTTTCAGCTCAACAACTTTTTTTTTTTTTTGCCGTTGTGAATCTTTCAACAACTTTTTCCTCCATTTGCATTTTCTTTTTTTCAAAAGCACTGCCCACTTGATTTTTTTCTTTTGTAGGTTTCTCTGTTTTTTTTTTTCATCGTGAGCAAATTTGTTTTTCATACATTTGCTGCTCTATTTTTTTCAAACCCATCTCTTTCTCTTTCATTTTGCTTTTCTTTTTTTTCCTTCCCTTTTTTTTACAACCCCCATTCAAAACACTTTTGTCATGCACAAACATGGACAACAACAAAATAAGGAAAATTATTTTGTCCATGTCAAGAAGTAAGGGAATCATAGCTAGCAAAAGAAAGGTTATGTGTATGGCATAACGTGGGTACTAGCGATATATGAGAACAAAGAAAAGTAGACATAAAAGCTCAAATTCACAAAAATATTGACTTTCGTCATTCCCTGGGTAAATCAAACTGACTCACACTAACCATTCTTACAATCACGCCCATTGCACACATGCAACGCATGCCTCACACTGTTTCTAATATGTGTGGCACACATCTTTCCTCTCAAAAAAAAAAAAAAAAAAAGCTCGCATCTAAGAAGTTCCCTTCGCTTATGTACCATCTCCTATCTTACCACTAAGCTCGGCTAAGTGCAGAAAAATTTTGTTGGGGCCAATTCTAGCATAATTATTGCAGGAATCCAAACTTAGCTGATAAAAGATATACAGAACAGGAGCATGCGCGACACTTTTTTTGTTTTGAAAAATTTCTCAATTTTTTTTTTCAATTTTTTTTCAATTTTGACATTTTGCAATTTTTTTTTGTTTTGTTTTCAGACATGACACATAATTGGTACAGACACACGACGGCAAACACACTAGCGCTAGCTACCCCTCCCCAACCTGAAACGGACCATGTCCTCAATGTCTCATAATCAGATAAAAATGAAAGAACAAGGCAAAGTAAAAGGAAGAGAAATGATAGATAGCACCTGATGAGAGTCGTATGACAGACAGGATGTTGCCTACAAAAGATGATGAAAAAAAGCAAAAGAAACAAAAAGAAATAAAATAAAATAAGAAAAGAAAACAATACAAATATAACTATTTACAAAAGTGGTGTCCGAAGAGAACCAAATTATCCCGGATCAAACGACTGAAATTTGACCGCTTCCTTCAGAAACATCTCCTTCTCTGCTGGTTGTGGAAGCTCATAATCCGAATATTGTAGTCTGTCACATAGAGAGAGCAAACTATACAAAACACTTACATCTAACCAACCAGGAGAATCATCAGAACAGCCAGACATTGCATTCAAATTGGATGAGCAAAAATAATGAAATCATTAAACAGATGCTCATAATCGTTATCAACAAACACAAGCTGTTCAGAAACACCGAGAATGTCTATCGTTGTGTCCAAATTCGTAGGCAACTTAAGAGCCTGGGGAAAACGAGCAGAAAATAGACACATATTGTTCTCAACTCGCGAAGGTGTTTGAGTTTGGGATGCAGGTGGGTCATCCTCCATACTTTCTATCTCACTCCTTGAAGTGGTCACTGCATTTAGATTCTCAACCTCACCCTTCTCCTTTTTATGATTTGGGTTAGGTACTTCTCATTTTGGTTTATGGTATTCTTCCTCATTTTCCTCGCTCATATCATCTGCTGCTTCTTCTACATCTTCTGGCTTTGTGTTATCGGGATTCTCTGATAGTGATTGGAGAGGAGATATGGATTGCAAGAAGAGCACTACTGGTTTTCTATTGTGCTTGAATTAGATGCCTTTCACTTGGGTGTCCAAGCTTCAACCGATTGTAGCTCTTTCATCCTCGGAGGCCAAATATGTGGCTGCAGCATCCTGCGTTAGTCATGTTTTGTGGCTTCGGCAACTCTTGAAGGAGCTTCATTATGAGCAGGTTGTTCCTACGGTGGTATATGTTGATAATCAATCGGCTATAGCCATTGCTAAGAACTCGGTTTATCATGATCGGAGTAAGCACATCGATGTTAAATTCCACTTCTTGAGAGTCTATTGCCAATAAAGAAGTGGAGTTAGTTCATGTGAGGACTTCCAGTCAGCTTGCAGATATGCTAACTAAAGTTCTTCCAGTTCATGCCTTCATCAAATTCAGAGAATTGCTTGGTGTGGTAGATTCAAGCTTGAGGGGAGCGTATATTAGAGAACAAGCTTGAATTAGTAGTATTATTAAGAACTTAGTATTTTAATAAGTGATGTTGGTTTATGCCATGTGGTTTTATACATACTACGAAGCCTTGTACGGACCCAGCTTAGCTTGGATATATATGCTATGTGTATGTATTCCAGGTCATTGAATATATCAAATTAATTAAAACTTCAGATTTGATACGTGAACCTTGGCACGTGAAGATGCCATAATCAATATGGATGCTCGATTGGTAAGTCAGTTTTTTATCTCCCCGAAAGATCCTTCGGCTTGATCGGATTACTCTCGAAACTTGAGATTTCTCCCAAATTAGAGTAGGGTATTTATAATCTAGGTTAAACAGAAGATTAATCCCAGGAATAAAAGATAAATGCCCAAAAATTACAAAATAATCCACAAATTTGTTCGCTGGAATTGAGCACAACAAGGTCGTGTTCATGGCGACACGGACGTGTTTCCCGACACTCGACACGGTCGTGTTCAGGTAGACACGAGCGTGTCATGGAGTGTTTTCGACTCCTTCGTCCGCGCCAGCTTCTACGACCCGAACGTAGCAATGAACCGGCCTTCAACTATCGCCCTTAAACTCCTACGATCCCGACCGAGCCATCATATCGGCTACGAACACGAACATAATTCCTTCGAACATTCAAGCACGATGAGCACACAAACACGACCCAGAGGGAACCCGGATCAAACCGCTGCTCGTCATGAGTGAGCCGACTAGGGTCACATCAGTCATACTAAGCGATGTGTATGCAAGGGAGATCGTGTGTTTTCTGGATCGTGCACCGGCAGTGACCATAGTGTAGAGACTTTCTTACTTCCTTCGTATTCTGTGTAGATTAGGTTCAATGCGTGGCAGAAAATTTTACCTCGAAGATGAGCATTCGATGAAACTTTGATCACTTGAGAATATATACAATTTATGAATAGGTGATGGAGCGAAAAGGAACGACTAATTTGATCAAAATAACAATACCTTGTGCTTAACACGAATCAATTATTAATCAAACGATGTCCGTATTTGTGAAAATTAGGCGTTCAACATCTTGTGGATTTCGGTAAATGATGTATAAATCCCAGACATAGAATCTCTCAAGTACTTTTTCAAGCGAGAATGGGCTGATTCCGCCCTATAATGGGGATGCAATAAAAATTAATCGGATATATTAAAAAAATTACGAATAAACTAAAAGGTTAGGTGTACGTACCTCTGGGTCGTATTGCTTCCAAGGTGTATTGTAGTGTCCATCCACGCATCCTCAAATCGATCGGAGTCTGGATTCACCCCACGTTGTGAAAAGATATTCACAGGCCTTCGGAAACTGTCAGAACTCAGTCTTCATGCGCTCCTATCTTCCATAAAAATGCTCCTTTGTTGATGCAACTAGCTCATGCCATGAACGGAGAAATCTTTTCCAGATGGTATCATCGGTGATGTATTTTTCGCAGTTTTTTTTTTTACCAAATTCTGGTTGATGTGTCATATACAGAGCAGATGGTGGATATCGGGGAAACAGAAATGAATGACATTCATTAATGTCCTATCACGATCAGTAACTATCACAGAGCCCATCACGAGGGCTCTGATGCACCGTGTGACAAGACTCAACTTTTAAAAGTGGACAGAACCCGCTACAATTTTTCCTCTGTTTCATCGTTCATATACGCGAACACAATCGAGTACGTTGTCATAGTTGAAGTTATTCCCATAACTTGTAGCCTTGATGGATACTCGTGGTCCTCAAAATCTTCTTCTGGTTCATGGTTATGGAGCCCGTGTGTAACTTTTACACCTCATACAATATCGTCTGTTATCCTATAGGGTAGATCCCGCAACACAAATGGACAATCATTGTTATTTGATGCAGTTTTTCGTTGCAAGACTTGCCCTTCAACATATTTCCTTGGTTTTTTATACTTATCTACCTTTGCATAAATAAGAGTACATTTAGGAAGTTTAGTATATGTCTCGCTCGATGATTTATCAATTACCAATATGAAACCATTTTTACGACCAACTATTCGAAACCAATCTAACATAGCTTAGCTTGTGGGAAAAATCTGTGAAAAAAGTAGTGAATTTACATAGGAATAACATTTCTACGAACAAATATAAAGACAATTTCGGTTAACATTCGATAACTAACCTCATGTGTAGTAAATTTAAGTGTAAAGTGGGAAAAAGAATGTGACTTTATAAAAAATCTGTTATCCGCAAAGAGGAAGGAACAATAAGTAAAGTGATAGTACCCGTCTTGAGATGATGACGTGCAAGATGACAATCAATCTCAATATATTTGGTTTGTTCATAAAAAACTGAGTTGTGAGCAATTGATGCGCGCTAAGCATACTAGCAAGTGCACCAGGTCACACAAGTAATATAAGTGATGAAATAGGGTTATCATACCCACAGGGATTAGATGCTAAGTACTAATAAATCACAAACTGACAATTTAAACCGATCGATGTTTTTAAGGTCGTTAAACTAATTAGGGGAACTAACAAATACATGTGAAGTGACATAGAGTTGAATCAACAATTTCAAACAAAGGTTGAGGGACCGCAGGAAAAGAGGAAGGTTCAGTTGTCTCAGAGGGAGCAGAGTGACATTGCATGCAAAAGCATTAGTATGAGTCCGTCGAGTATAATGGAAAGGGAACAAAGGACGAACGGAAGGGGGAGTAATTGAAGTACTAGGAAGTTAGGAGGATATATCATCAGAATCATCAGAAAAAGGATCAACACGAATAAGATTATATCTAGTCAAGTCAATGGTATTGGATGGAATGGAAAAAAAAGTTATATGTTCAAGAAAGATAACTTGACAAGACGCATAAAGTTTTTGTGGAATTAGATAGAAATACTGATACCCCTTACAACCTTTACCGTGACCAAGAAAAACACAAACAATAGATTAAGAGGACAATTTGTTGCATTCTACATGAGGAAGAAAAACGAAACAAGTAGAACTAAAAACTCTTAGGCCCTGTTTGATTCATGCATAAGGGATGTGAGACAGAAAAATAAATCTGGAATAGTGGGCTATCGGGTGTTTGGTTGGGCAAAATGAAGCCGAGATTACTTATCCCACATGATCCTTATCCCCTAAAAATGTGGGATAAGTAATACCATAGAGAGGGTGGTATTTTATATCCCACCCATGGTGGATAAAGGATGTGACATAGAAAAATAAATCCGGAAAGTGAGCTATCGGGTGTTTGGTTGGGCTAAATGAAGCTGAGATTAATTATTCCACATGATTCTTATCCCATAAAAATGTGGGATACCATAGGGGGGTGGTAGTGTATATCCCACCCATGGTGGATGAGGATGGTGGTGGTTGGTGGGGGCGATGGTAGGCAGTGATAGGCGGTGGCGGCCGTTGACCGACAGTTGGTGGTCGGAATCTGGCTAGATTCCGGTGATCAATCGCCAGTCAATGGCGACCGCCGACGGCCAAAAAAAATATCCGACGATTTTATATACAAAACAAACAAGTTTGAAAAAACAACATATGAGATAACTAATCCAATCCACTATCCCATTATTCATTATCCATCTTCTTATCCGTAATAACTAATTATCCTCCATTTTCTTATCTGAAAATCAAACATGGCCTTAGAAAAGAATAATTTAGGGCATTTCCCAACAATTTTTTGAAAGGTGAAAGACCTGAAATATGAGAAGATAGAATAGTCTTAATTAAGGTCACAACAGTAAGAACAGCTTCGCCCCAAAACACACTAGGAACAAAGGCAAATAATAAAAAAGATCGAGCAGTCTCAACAATATACATATGTTTTCTTTTAGCAACACCATTATGCTCAGAAGTATCTGCATATGTAGTTTGGTGTATAATTTCATCTGAGGCTGGCAACTCACAAAATTTTATAGAAGTGTACCCTCCACCCAGATCACACTACAAACACTTGATAATAGCAAAATGTTGAGTTTTGATAAGAGCCCAAAAGATTGTGTATATATCAAAGAATTCATAACGATGTTTGATTAAATAAACTCAACAATAACGAATATGATCATGACATAATAGCGACACAACTCTGTTGTGTTGAGGAACTTGCACTACCACAAGCTCAAGATCAGGATAGAAGCCCAAGAATATATATTTTCATATCTTAACACTGTCTTTGTGTGTATCATTTGTTTTTTTGCTATATTTAACTAGAGTCTTCTGTGCAATGACTAGGAGGTTGGAAATGACACTGAGACGAAGAGATGTTGAGCTGTGGATGAACCATCGTCGGTTGCCGGAGGAACTGAGAAGGTAGTTTTCAATCCAGTTTCTTTATTTGTATCACAATCCCTGACTGTCAAAGTATGATTTTTCCATTTCTTCTCGTATCCCCTATGTCTAATGGTCTGCCCCCTGCTGATTGGCTTAACTGTGGTGCTCAATGGATCGTACCTTTCATGTCATAGGGAGTAATGAAACTCTTGTGCTTTGTCCTTTTATCTGAAACAGAAGGTTTGCTTTGAAATTTTTGTTTCCTAGCACTCCCTATTATGATGCTTTGTTTATGGTTATAGAAACATCAACCATCACTTCTGATTGAATACCGGCATATTAACATTCATCATAATGTGTGGTATATGGAATAACAAGCCTAGTGGGTTGTTCGATCCTCGACTGCAGGAAAGTCCGAGAATCAGAGCGGTACAGCTGGGCTGCAACCAGAGGTGTAAATGAAGCAATGCTGATGGATGATCTGCCGGAAGATCTCCAAAGAGAAATAAGGCGTCATCTCTTCAAATTTGTTGCAAAGGTCATCCCTGTTGAATCTAATCATAAGAAAAAAAATGCTTCCTTTTCCTTTTCTTTATCTTTTCCTTTTCATTCTACCTCTCAAAAATAGGTAAGGGGTTGGATTTAGGGTTTGTATGTGTAGACAAAGTGATTAAAGAGTGGAAAGCTTAATTTCTTCATTGTCAAAAGGGCTTATATACTACAAGTGATAAATACATAAACTACCCTTAATAAGCCAAAGCATTACTCACAACACTCCCCCTCAAGGTGGAGCATAGATATTAATAATGCCCAGCTTGTTACAAATAAATTGGACGCGACTCCCTGCTAACGACTTGGTAAGAATATCAGCAAGTTGATCTGTGGTCTTCACATGTTTCAACACAATATCACCTTCTTGGAGCTTTTCTCGTATAAAATGACAATCAACCTCGATGTGTTTTTTCTCTCTCATGAAATACAGGGTTTGATGCAATATGAATGGCGGACAAACTGTCACACCATAACTGAGTAGGCCGAGGAGCTGGATGCTGTTACTCATCAAGTAACCGTCGAAGAAAGGTGATATCACTGGTCAAATGTGTAAGGGCACGATACTCTGATTCTACGCTGGAGCGGGCAACAATCGGTTGCTTCTTACTTTTCCATGAGACTAGGTTTCCACCCACAAACACACAGTAACCCGTCGTAGACTTCCTATAACAAGGTAAACCTGCCCAATCAACATCAGAAAATTCCTCTATCCGACGATGCCCATGATCACTATATAGTAGGCCTCGACTGGATGTCCCTTGATGTATTTGAGAATGTGCAATGCAGCTTCCTAATGAAGAGCTCGAGGATCAGATATAAACTGACTCATAACACTCACAAAAAAAGCAATATCTGGACGGGTGATGGCAAGATAATTTAGCTTACCCACCAACCACTTATATGTGTCTGTATCATCACATGTTTCACCTTCTTCAGGTGCAAGCTTCGTTCCAGGAAGCATAGGAGTATGACTTGGCTTCACGCCCATCATACCAGTGTCTCGAAGTAAATCAAGAGCATGCTTGCGTTGAGATAAGAAAATCCCACGCTTGCAACGAGCGACCTCGATGCCAAGAAAATATTTCAACTCTCCAAGATCTTTAGTTTGAAACTGTGTCTGCAAAAAAAACTTTCAAAGTCGCAATCCCTACATTATCGTCACCAGTGATCACAATGTCATCCACATAGACTACCAGAAGAATACACCCAGCATCGTAGTGTCTATAGAAAATCGAATCATCCTTTGTTGACCTCCTCAAACCAAACTCCAATACAGTAGAACTAAACCTCCCAAATCAGGCTCTGGGAGACTGTTTCAAGCCATACAAAGATTTCTTTAAGCGATAGACATGCCCAGACTCCCCCTGAGCAACAAACCCGGGAGGTTGCTCCACATATACCTCCTCCTGCAAGTCACCATGAAGAAAAGCATTCTTCTAATCCAACTGGTGCAGAGGCAACCAGAAGAGGCAGCAAGAGAAATGAGCAGACGAACAGAAGTCATCTTGGCAACCGGAGAGAAAGTGTTTGTATGATCAACACCATAGACCTGCGCATATCGTTTGGCCACCAAACGGGCCTTAAGGTGAGCAATAGAACCATCTGGATTCACCTTCACAACAAACATCCATTTATAACCAATAGCCTTCTTCCCAAAAGGCAAGCGAACAAGATCCCAAGTCTGATTAGCCTTAAGCACTGTATCTCCTCACACATGGCCTGCACCCACCCTGGGGAAGAGAGGGCTTCAGAGAGAGATCGAGGAACAAAAATGGAGTCCAAAGTAGAGATAAATGCGTGCAGAGAAGAGGATACCCCGACATAAGAGAGATGAACGGACATAGGATATGTAGCACAATGACGCTAACCCTTCCGAAGATCAATCGGAAGGTCCAAATCAGAAGGTGGAGAAGACGGAGGAGCTGTCGGTGATGAAGCCAAAGCGGGTGGTGAAGGATCAGAATCAGGAACCACCGGGGAATGATCCAAATCAGGAGCAACAATCGGAGGAGCAATAACAGGAGAAGGATCACACGCATCCCCATGGTCTAACTGACCAATGATGACAGAAAGAGGACGATGGATATACACCCGAATAGGAAGGGCTGGTGATGAGTCAAGTGGCAAGGTTGAAACTGAAAGAGAAGCTGGAGCAGGTGGAGAAGGTGGAGAGGCCGAAACAGTGGATGGTGACAATGGAATCCGAGCTAACTCATAAATAAGAAGATCATCCACAGAAACGGAGGACTCGGATGAGGGCTCAACTATGGGTGAAGAAGAGCTGAACAGGGTAGCCTCATCGAATGCAACGTCAGCAGAAATACAGAATCGCCCCAACTCAGGAGAGTAGTATCGATACCCCTTCTGC
>JAOWBR010152757.1:0-13235 GCA_028571145.1 Dionaea muscipula
TTTTCATCTTCGATTCTATGTTATTTTTTTAGGCTTCCAAAGCTTCTAATGCTGATTCAATTCTTCAAGGCTGGAAATCGAATGGGAATTTTGAGGAGCTTAAGAAAATGATGTCCTGATGAGTCATCGATCTGAGATGTGTGAAGGAGCCTTTTTGTGTCCATGCTTTGTCGTCAGAATCTGGAGTACTTGATTGCCGGAGGAGCTGCCGTGGAAGAAGGCTGAACAGTTTTAGCCATGTGATTTGCAGGTGCTGAAGGGAAAAAAAAATAGCTTGTGATATGCTGCGTTTTGTGTTCTTACAGTATGGAAAAAAAATGTTGTAGCTATACGTTTTTTCAACCATTATGCTTATATCTAAGCATATGGTTGAGAGTGGATGTTAGGGTATTAGGATTTATCAATTGCCTATATAAGGCTTTTATTGTATAGTCATCCATCAAGTCAATAAAAAATGTAGTCATTTCAGTTTAGTTTCTCTCCAGTCTCTACTCCATTTCTCTCTCTCTACTTTCTTCTATCTTCAATATCCTTATCAGTTGCGTCAACGGCAAACTCATGATGATGATGATCAGCACATAGTTGATGCATTTGTAAAGGTCTCTTAGGCCGGCTCGCCCGATGTTAATGGTCCCTGCTGTTACTGTCGAGGAGGATTCCTCCCGTGCTTTTAGCTTGTTGAGCTCTTCTCCTATTCTCTGGATTAATATTATATATTGGGTTTGATTTCGATGGCAAACTGATTGACGGCCGGAGATGGCAACGGTGGTTGCTCACCTGCTTTAATTTCTTTGAGATGAAGAATTAGGACTAGTACTAGCACTGCTGGAGGAAGAACAACTACGGGAGGGAAAAGAAGAAGAGCTACTACTGCTGCAGGAGGAGGAAAATGAAGAAGAAGAAGAAGAAGAAGAAACTATTGCCATTGTCATTGCCAATATTTGAGTTTGCATGCATTAAGCCTGCAGTGTGAGTTGCTATATATGCATGTAATTTTTATAGCTAGCCATGCCATGCCACCGAGAATCTAACAGGTGTAGAAGCGTGGGCATCCCCCTCTGACTACGATTATTGTTGAGAGTTCGTACAGTAATAAGTCAAGACCCAGTGGTTTCAAAAAGAAAAACGAATCAACCAAATACAAACCAAAATCCTTATACACAACAAATCAATCACTGATACACATGGTAAACACCACTCAAAGACCTAAACTCATAGATCAACCAAAATATCACAAAAACAAAGGAGTGAAACGATTATACCGAACGAGTGGGCTCAGGCAGACGGACTAGGTCACCGTCATCGGATCCAGAACCATTCTTCCTCTCAATCAAGCTTCTCGGTTCTCAACAACCCCAAAGGTACTCGATCAGATTCGCCAAACAAGGACAGAACCTCGACAGGCCATCAACAGCAGCCAAGAATCAGCACCGCAGCACCATGAAAAACACCAGCAAGAGGAACTGGTCACCAAATCATAGCTCAATCGGCTCCAAGAGTCTCAGGAAGGAGGAGGAGAATCGCCATAGAAATCGCCTCACCAAAGAACCCGAGAGAGAGAGAGAACCAAGGAGACAGTGAATGACCCGAGGGAGAAAAGAATAGTCTGGAGAGTAATAATGCACCTGTGCGTGCACAAGGCTCAAGAATTGAGCAGAGCATCGGGCAGTGCATCGGGCACATGGACGGCCAGGATGAAGCATCAAGAGTGGACGGTCGAGATTGCCCAAAAATGGTAAGTAACCAATGAATCTGTATTCCCAAAACCCTAAGGGATTGGGCCACCAGCAATTGGATTTTGAACTTCACCGATTTGGGCTGCTAAAAAGCCCAACAAAAATGCATGCCTATACAGTATACATCGTTGGATATATAGTGAATATAGTGAATTGGATTATTGGTGGATTATTTTGCCTAAGGCAAAAATTAGGGGTTATTTGATTTGTTTTTAATTTTGAGTTTTATGTTTTTAGTTTTATAAAAATAAAAGATGTGTTTGAATTATAATTTGAAAAACCGTTTTAACAAAATAAATTGATTTATAATTAATAATTAATAATTAATAATTATTACTTTTTAATTTATGACATAAAATATATTATAATATTTAATATATAATATATAATTTATCATATATAATATATATTTATATACTTTGTGCTTTATACTTTATATATAAGATTTTAAGCCTTTTTTTGTGTTTTGAACGTTTTTAGAATTTTAACCGAAAATATAGAATAGAAAATATTTTTTTTTTTGTTTTTTTATATTTTGAAGATTTTGTAATAAAAATTATTTTTTATTTTAAGAAAATAAAAAACATAAAATTCAAATAAAACATATTTTTTATTTTTTAAAAAACGAAAAACACAAAACATTAGAAAAACGGAAAATAGGGTCTTAATATTTAATGTTAGGGCTTTGATATTTAATGCTACTCTCGACTCTTACTTTGCCCTAGAGCGACTCTTACTTCGCCAGTCATAATACGACGTGTCGAGGAGCTGCAAATCGAAATCCAATCACGAATCCAGAAAACCCGCCTTCTCTTTTCATCTCATTCATTCCGGTATTCCTCTTGCCGGCCAATGCCTTTCTATTCAAGTTGGATATCTAATTTTGCAATTGCATCGCGAGTTGGGTTCGTTTTGTTGTATAAGACTTGTCTGATTTTCTGGATCTTGAATGCGCCTTTTGGTTTTTTCCTTTTGTTTGCTAGATCATGGAGTTCAATGTGCAAAAAGCATATAGCAGTCTTGAAAAGTCGTGGGTCCACTTGTTTATCCGCATCCGTGCAAATGTTATAAATATGGGTTGACGGGTTGTTATTTTCCTTCCCTCAATTGATTTGGGTAGACTGTGGAAGCCACCATAGACATCTACTTGTAGTTGCTGGTTTGGTGCTTTGCCAATTGTGTTGTCAGCTCTCGTATGCATATATCCTACGCATACGTGCGACAGACCCCACCTGAGTGGTCCTGCTGTTGCTGTACTTCGTGATACGCTTTAATGCTCTATTGGGTCATGTGCTGGTATAAAGAAGATGCTAGTTACTCTGCTTTGACCGAAACTAATAGTGGTGACCATTGTATGTGCCTGGTTTGCAAGCCAGCCTTAGTTCCCAGGAGGAGTTTGCATTGTTCTAGGTAGGGCTATAAATCAAGTAGAGTAGCTTTGAGAATGACTTAAGATCGGCTCGATTAAAAATCATTCGGGCTCGAACTCGTTAATATAATGAGTCGAGCCGAGCTTTTTTTTTAAGTTCGTTTATTTAATGAGCCAAACTTGAGTTATAGCATGCTCGACTCACTATGCTCGTGAGTAGCTCGAAATTTTTCGAGGTACTCGTGATATACTCGACTCGATAAATACTCCATATAACTCGGGTCGACAAATACTCGATATAACTCGTCTCGATGTTTTTTCTCATCAGTATTTTTCAATATAAATGTTGGGCTCAACGTTGTGACCCATTAGTAAAGCTCACTGTCTTTTGGATGACCTAAGGTCTTCTTGACCCAAGAAACGAGGACTATTGGATCATCATCAACTGATGCATGCTCTTACTTTTACTTGTGCAGTGTGATTTTTCCTTGCCCACCTATTACTCTCGCTTCCAAACCATTTTAGATTTCTAATTTCTTTCTCTCCTCTCTTGTCTTGAACAGTGTGATTTTTCCAGGCAATTTCACATTTCTTCTTGCCCTTTCGATTTTAGATTTTTTCTCTTCCTCTCCTCTCGTCTCCTCTCAATATAATCGACTCTCTAAATACTCGGTGTAACTTGATTCGATTTCTATATTAAATCAACAGTCCCTGACCTAAATGGTTCATAATATAAATATATCAAATATTTAGCATTATTAGACAGTAAGTTTAATAGAGAGCTCCAACATAAAAATTCTTAACCAGTTCGAGTTATTATACAACAAGTGTATAAAATTCTTAACTAGTTCGAGTCGGCCCGAGATGTATTCAGATCTACTGGTTCGATTTATAGCTATATGAGTAGCTAGAACTCGACTCGTAATCGGCTCATTTAAAGTTCGCTTGAATTCGGTTTGTTATATTAACAAACTGCGCCGAGCTTGAGCATATAAAATCCTTAACGAGTTCGTGCCGAGCTCTCTCAAACTTGGCTGGACCGGGTCGATTTACAGCCCTAGTTCTAGGAGTGTATGATGATTCTGGTTTCCTTGACCTGTACTTTTCTTGTAATATCTGGTGTTGTTTGAACCTTATATATTGATTAGTATATTGAAAAACCCAGTCAAATTCCACAACTATAAACAATTCCACCTCCCTTTGTCAAATTCCACCTCTATTTTTTCACCTTTGTCAAAAAACCCCAGTTGTTAATGAGTGAAAAAAAAACTTGCATTTGGTTTGTATTATATCCACCCTTCATTTGATAATGATTTGCCTCTTTAAAACAAAGAAGAAGTTAGTGTTTGTTAATGTGGTATACTAGTTTGGCTTTTCCTTACGTTTTGAAAGATGGTTATTTGAGCTAAATTTTAAGCCCGTGAACTATAAAGAAGCTAACATTATATTTTGCTGGCTGCTTCTTTCATGCACCCTCGGTTCATATGTTTTACTTGAATTGTGTGGTTTCTCTTAAAGAGTTTAGTTCTATTATTGATTCCCTTAGGGCAGTCTCGTTTTTTTTTTGCCTAGGCTTGCTCTCTCTTTCTCTTTCTCTTTCCTATGTTGAGGTTGTATTTTCTCTATCTTTTGGTTACAGATTTCAAGTCATGGCAGGAGAGGCACCAGAAGGCTCTTTATATGATGCCCGTCAATATGATTCAAAAATGAATGAATTGTAAGAATGATCACTATATTGTTTCATTCTAGATAGTTTTAGTGCCATTACATCTTTCCCCCCTCTTCTTCGTTTTGCATCTTGTGCACTGAATACTTGATTTATAATGTTTACTTTTTTTCAGACTTGCTGATGGAAATGAATTCATCACTTCATATGATGAGGTGCATGCTACCTTTGATTCCATGGGTTTGCAAGAGAACCTTCTTAGGGGAATTTATGCATATGGTATGCTACAAAACATCAAATTGTTTATTCCTGTCTGTCTTTTAGTCGTCAGGTTCTCTATTATCATCTATTGAGGTTTGTATCGGAAGTTGGTGGATCTTCTGTTAGTAGGATCTCTTCCTGTAATAAAACTAGGGGTTGCCCGTATGATGAACACTTTACTCTCTTAAATCGATTAAAAATATTTTTTAAAAAAAATCAATAAAAAAATAAAGGTCTTGTTTGGATCGTCTTAACAAATTAAAAAATTAGACTATAATATTATACAATATTTTTTAAAATTATTATTAAAAATTTAATATTACAAAAAAAAATTATCGCACCCTCACCCCTCACCTCTACCCTCATTGATGTGACATTTGTCTTTTGAGACAAATTCAAAATATGTTATGTAATGTTATATAGATTGTATGTTTCTAAGAAATCTTATTACCGTGCAGTTGACTTCTTGAGTTTAAAGTTATTTCAAATTCCTTTTGTAGACCTTAGAGCATCCGCGTTGGGGCTCTCTATTTGTAGAGTGCTTCTCTGGCAAGTATATGTTTTTGACCTGTAAATCAAGAGTGTGGATGATGTGTAAACTGTACCTTTACTGGTAGATAAAATAATTATGATATTTTTTTTAAGGTTCTTAATAAATTTTTGGAGAATTATGAGAGTTTTTATAAATTTTGGGATAATTGTGAGATTATTGTGTAATATTATCATCGAGAAATAGATGACACTCAATCTAAAACTTTAAATAGTGTACTATTGAATTTTTTAAAAAATCATTACATAATTTTCTCACTATTCACACATTTAATTTTCATCTGTATTCAAAAAATTCTTACACAATAATCTCACAATTCATCCATATAATTTCGAATGTACCCATGTGGCTGTTCTAAACACAAAGTTTTTGTACTTGCATTACCTTCCAGGTTTTGAAAAGCCTTCTGCAATTCAACAAAGGGGGATTGTTCCTTTTATCAAGGGTCTGGATGTCATTCAACAAGCTCAGTCAGGAACAGGGAAGACAGCAACTTTTTGTTCTGGAATTCTGCAGCAGCTCAAATATGATCTTTTCCAATGTCAAGCATTGGTATTGGCACCCACAAGGGAACTTGCCCAGCAGATTGAGAAGGTTATGCGGGCTCTTGGAGACTATCTTGGGGTAAAGGTCCATGCTTGTGTTGGTGGAACCAGTGTCCGCGAGGATCAACACATTCTTCAAGCTGGTGTTCATGTTGTAGTCGGTACTCCTGGTCGTGTATTCGACATGCTGAGGAGAAAATCCCTTTTCCCTGACTATATCAAGATGTTTGTGTTGGATGAAGCCGATGAAATGCTTTCGCGGGGTTTCAAGGATCAGGCATCTAAATTTCTTTCATTCCTCTTCATTTTCTGCTCTTTTTTTCCTTGCTGTCATGGGATGCTCTAGCAGTTGAGGAAACAAACATTTTCTGGTTGTACAGATATATGACATTTTCCAGCTCCTTCCCCCTAACATCCAAGTTGGTGTTTTCTCTGCTACAATGCCCCCTGAAGCCCTTGAGATAACGAGAAAGTTCATGAACAAGCCTGTGAGGATTCTGGTGAAGCGTGATGAGCTCACCCTCGAGGGTATCAAACAGTTCTACGTGAATGTTGACAAGGAAGAATTTAAGCTGGAAACCCTGTGTGATCTTTATGAGACACTTGCCATAACTCAGAGTGTCATATTTGTGAACACTCGACGCAAAGTGGAGTGGCTCTCCACAAATATGCAAAGCCGAGATCACACCGTCTCATATACCCATGGTGAGATGGACCAGAACGCCCGAGATATCATCATGCGGGAGTTCCGTTCTGGGTCATCCCGTGTTCTTATTACCACTGATCTCTTGGCTCGTGGCATTGATGTGCAGCAGGTATCCCTTGTCATCAACTATGATCTGCCGACACAGCCAGAGAATTATCTGCATCGTATCGGGAGAAGTGGAAGGTTTGGTAGAAAAGGTGCGGCCATTAACTTTGTGACCGGTGATGATGAGAAGATGCTGTATGATATTCAGAGGTTCTATAATGTGGTTGTGGCCGAGCTCCCAGCTAACGTTGCCGATCTAATCTGATGAAGTATTGTTACCTTGGCTCCCTGTTTTGACCGATCTTCCCCCACCCTGACACCCTAATCCCTTTTTCGCAGTTTTTCTTAGTTTATCCGACCGTTAAAGTATACCGGAAACCTGCATCGTGGATCTGCATTTGTTTTCTTTAGCTCCTTGGACCGGGGAAATTCCCCCACTTGTATCAAAACCTCATTTGGTACTGTCACTGGTTTCCCCTCTTCCTACAATTCATATCTTTCCAGTTATCCGCAGCCCTGGCTCTTGTTATTCTCGACTAGGAAACTCCCCATATCGTGATCTTTTTCTTCTATTGATGACCCAAGAATTAACCATACAAGAAAACAAAGAGGCAAATGGATGAAACTCGAACTTGTATGATACAAAAGAAGAGGGGTTTATCCACAACCCTCTGAAGTTCTTTGAATTCCAACAAAAATGTAAAAAGAAGCTGAGATGTTAGCCATTCTGCATTAATACTGGCATTTGCGTTGTGCTGATTGATAGTGTTGCAGACTTTTACATGCAACAGAAAAAGGAAAAATTCTAGAATCAGAATTGTAGAGATGTACATGAAGGGTGTCAGTCGATGAAGGATGCTGTACGCTACTGATCTTTCTCTTCGTTATTGACGTTGATGCCTTCCAATCCCTTGATGGTTGATTCGAGATTCTTTGCTTTTGATGTGATCCCGGAGACAGGCGGATTGTCGGATGGTTGGATCGGAGATGTTTTGTGTCTGCTTGAAACTTTCTGGAAAGTTGCAAGGATGGTGTCAGTTATGATGCGAGAAGGATCAGAATTGCTCCCAAAAGCTACTGCACCACGACTGCTCGAACCAGTGGCTCTCTTTGCTGTACTAGGTCGTGCAAAGCTTGAACTGGACAGCTGCAGTAACACCAACAAAACCATTAGCGAGCACCCAACATGAAGAGCATATGTATCAGGGTGGGCAGTTTTGGTGTTATTGGCAGAAATAAAGCTAACAAGCAGAGTAAAACAGCAAGGGGACTAGGCGCCATGAATAATTCTCCTTCAGATCCCTCTCAAAAGTGAGGAAAATACAACACCATGACTACTTCCCACTCGGTGGGATTGATCACACGTATCCGTAGGATACATGTACACTCTCATCAGCCACCTTAAAAGTGAAGAAAATCAGTTAGAAAATTTGAACGGGCCTCCGCCTCCCCTTCCCTCCACTCTCATCAGCCACCTTAAACTATGATGACCATCACTGGCTGCTTTGTCGTCATGAAAGTTATTGCTGGTTGGTCCCTCACCATGAGTCACCTGTCAGAAGATGACCACCACCAACTACCCAGTCATTTGACTCTAAGTCACAATGCAGAAGGCGTCACTCATCGCCAGACACTGGTATGAACTATGAAGGGTTTTCGTTTGAATAAAGATTTAATCCGAATGGTCCAGATTTACGTAGTTAACATCTTTTACATTTTTCATTTTCAAACGGTGAAAAGAAAATGATTTTTTCTCTCTCTTTCCTTCTCTATTTTCTTTCCACTAAACTTTCCTCTCTCTTATATTTTCTTGATTCCAAACAAAATCTATTTTCTTTCCACCCCAAATCAAATAACTGAACATATCCAGATTACTTGAACAGCAGGTTTTGACAGCACAATTAGCAATATTAGACGAATAAGGTAAGTTAAGCAAAAGTAACAGTATGACGAGAAGATTGAGCAGTTGAGACACATATAGTCACATCAAAGATACAAAGTACACATTAATTTGTCTAACAAGCTTGTATCAGAATAGATAACTTCCAATGAGCTTCTTGCATCAAAAGATTAATCAGAAACAGATAGATTTTAGGGGATGAAGCTAGACGATGAAAGGAAATTAGGGAACAAAATACTCACTACAGGGTCTCTAATTGCAGCTTCATCATTTATAGCTGGACTTTTATGCCTAGACAGAAGCCCAGAGTTGATTTTTCTACGAGAAGGATCAGCTGACAGCCAACCTGGAGGTCTCCCACCTTCACCTCCTGCTACAGAGTGAGACAGAATGATTCAACCTGGTCAGCATTGCAGAAAGACTGAGACAAAGGAAACCACAAGGAAAGAGGACTGCATCATCAATGGACCACAACCATGAAACAAAATGAGCATACCTGTTTGTCTATCCAAGTTGGCAACAACATTATGAATCCCTGAAGTTGTTCCACCAGGAATCTGCAATAAGTGATCCAGAAAATGTCACACAGAAATTCAGCACAGGGCCATATAACCTAAATCCTATAAATAAGTGAAAAAAGATCAAGACAGAACCACAGGACGTGGAGGAGGCACGATGACTTGGGATTGCTGATACTTCAAAATGGTCCAGTCAAAGACATAATCAAATTGAAATCCTGTGATAAAAGTGGACACTAGCTAAACGTGATCTTCTCCATGAATAGAGGAAAAATACTTCCATGTATAGTACAGTCTACAAAATTCAAAAATGAAGAGAGATCTCAAACCTTCTCTAATAAATAGGTCACGGAATAAGCTTTTCAAATAAGCATAATCTGGTTTATCATCAAACCGCAGTGACCGACAATAGTGGAAATAAGATGCAAATTCTGTTGGATAACACCGGCAAAGAGCCTGAGGAAGAAAAATTGAAATTATACCATCATACAAATCCATCTCGGTATCAAAGCAGAAAAAAGATTCCGTACAGCATAAGTACCTCGATAGATGTAGAAACCTTTTTCTCACTGATTTTCTCATACTTCTGTTTTTTGGTTCCAGCTTTTAATCCCTGCCAAGGAAGACTACATTTGAACAGGATGAGTACCAATAAACAGAAAGATGGGCAACAATTTGAAATGATGTGAAGAATTGCTTACCTTCCTCTTAAGAAATACATAAGGACATAGCCTAGCGATTCTAAGTCATCCCTCCGACTTTGCTCTACATGGCCCAAAAAGAGAAGAAAAAAACATATGTCAGAACTAGATAGTGCAGAAAAGCCATCCTTAGTAGAGAATAAGAATGGAAATAAAATCAGATTAAGCAGTGAAAAGCAGGCATATTAGCCTTAACAAAAAAACAAGGGAAGCCGAAAAATGGAGATAGAAAAGCACAAGACCAAAGATCACCTATTCCTAGGTGAGTATTCATGCTCGCATATCTTGCAGTTCCAGTCAAATTCTTATTCTCTCTGCAATAGTAAAATGCATGTCAACTTCAATGTTGAATGGAATTTTAACACAAATAGGAAGAGAAATGAAAAGAGAAGGGATGTTGAGATTATGATGGGTGGGTTTGTCCATTTTCTCTTCTTTTCTTTTTCTCCTTCCATTGAAGTGCCAGCTTTATCCTTTATATCTGATTAATACTTGAAACTAGGAATGTAGAAACAAAACTACAGACGAACTTCATAAATAATTCTCTTTAATGGCACATAAACACATATATAAATACAAACATTCAAACATGTGAGTTAGTGAGTTAGTATTAGTATTGAGTATAGGACTTGGGCCTAGGTTAGTTTGTTGCAGTGGACTTGTCATATTCTGTAATGTATAAATATCAAGTAAGAGCCTCACTTTTGAGGCTAAGCCTTCCAAAACACATCATTCTACATGGTATCAGAGCCATGTGAACCGTGAAACCCCTAGCCCAGTGAACAGTGCACAACAGAACAAAAAAATAAATAAATAAATAAACCCAAATCTGTGAACAGTGCACCGCCACCCTAACCACTCAGCCCAACCCTTGACCGCCTCTCCTCTACCCAGAAAACCACCGCCCACCTCCAGTCCAAAGATCGGCGACCCTAGGGGTGCCACTCCAGCCGTTGTCGGCCACCTTATGCGGATGCTACCTCAACCGCGAGTTAGGGTTTGCAAGGTGTAGATTCGCATCTTTTCTTCATGATTCTCGACCATTGGAATGTCTAGGGTGGTAGGCGACATCCTATCAGGTTTCATCCTCCTGATGACTCTCCGGCCAGTCGATACACGCGCCCACACGCGCTTCATCCTTCTCCTGCGTGTGGCTCTCACGCGCCCCACGCGCCCAAGGAGCTCCGTCACATAGTGCTTCTTTTGCTCTCCTGGTCCTCTTCTTCTTCTTCTGATTCCTGTTTGCTCTCTGATTTCGGATTCAGTGGTCCTTGGATGCTCTTGCTTCTATGAGATTAGATGCCTTTAAATCTGGGTGCTACTACAATGCTATGTGTTGAGTGGTTATATAGGCCTATTTGGCGCTTGCAATTTCCTTGTGGTATGCTATGGTCTGCTATGAACTTAGGAGGTCTGCTATGACTCTATGATCTTATTTAGTGCATGAGATTTCCTTGTAGTTTTATCTGCCTCTGTTTATTTAAGTTATGGTTATTGAGACAAAAGAGGCTTCTTTCTTTTCCGTGACTACTTGTCCATCGGTGACCTCGTCTGAATTTATTCCTACTACCACTAAGCTCACTAATATTCGTTTGAGTGGATCCAATTATTTTCAGTGACGTCGGCGAGTTGAGGTTAGTATCATGTGCATGGAATTAGAGGACCATTTAACTAAAGATGGTCCTAGTGAAGAGAGACGGATCCTGTCAAGGCTAAGGCCTGGACTCGAGCGGATACTCGTCTCTATACTCGTCTTCTTAACTCTATGGACTCCTCTATTGTTGATCTTGTGACCCATTATCTTACTGTGCGAGAGATTTGAGATTATCTGAATCTCTTGTATTCTGGTAAGGATAACATGAACAGACTCTATGATATGTCACAATCCTTCTTTCGTCCTAAGTTTGGCGAGTCTTCCCTCGGTGAGTACTTTGCCTCTTTTAAGAGGACTTATGAGGAGTTTAATATCTTGATGTCTATCACTGCCAAGATTACTGAGATGCGGCAGTAGCGTGAGCAGCTTGTCATCATGTCCTTTTAAAGGGTTTACCGCCCTCTTATGATTCCATCCGTTCTCAAATCTTGGCCAGTCGTGAGACCTCTTTGGCCGAGGCCTTATCTAGAGCTAACCGCGTCATTAGGTTTTCCACTGACTCTGGTGGTGATCGTACAACACTTGTCAGTTCTAGTAGCTCCCATGGTCGAGGGGGAGACCGCCCATTTTGCACTCATTGTCAGTGCCTTGGTCATATCATTGAGACATGTTATCAGCTACATGGCCGTTCTTCCACTACTACCGCTTTTGCTCCTGATAGTAGACATCTATGCTCCTATTGCAAGGCCCCTGGTCATACTCGTGACAGGTGTTTCAAGTTACATGGTTGACCATCCGCTCCTCGGTCGGCTAATGTGACTTCTTCTGGGATGGATCCTCCTCCCACTGATGATTGTCTCCTTCCTCCTACTCAGACGCAGTCTTCTTTCACCCCTTCCGTGCACTGCCAATTCCACTACTTATCTCTCTGCATCTCCTCGCCAGTGGATTATTAATACTGGGGCCTCTAACCATATGACTGGTTCTGTAGATATGATGCATGACTATTCCCCTACATCCTCATATCCGAATGTTCGTATTGCGGATGACACTTATATCCCTGTTAAAGGGATAAGAGACAGTACCTCTTACTCCTACTCTCACATTATAGACTGTTCTATACATTCCGGCTCTATCTGTTAATTTATTATATGTTAGTGCCTTAGCTCGGACTCACCGCTGTTATGGTATCGTTTCTGGTGATTCATGTGCTTTTCAGGATCCTTTGACAAGGAAGACGCTTTTCAGGGGACTACGCTTGTCAAGGGGACTACACTTGTCAGAGGGACTCTACGTGCTGGAGGCAAAGTCACCTCCCATTGCTTTTCCCAACATATTTACCACTACCTTGGACCTCCACTATCGTCTTGGTCATCTGTCGTTCTCCAGTCTAAAGCATCTATGTCCTGAGGTTCAGCCCATATCCGACTTGTTTTGTGAATCATGTCAGTTTGCGAAACACCATAAAGTCTCATATCCGTTTAGAGTCCATAAAAGGGTGTGTGCTCCTTTTGCTTTGGTGCATTCTGACGTTTAGGGTCCATGTTCAGTAGAGTATAAGGTAGGTTTTCGTTATTTTATGTCGTTTGTAGATGATTACTCACGAATGACTTGGTTATTTTTAATGAAGAATCGTTAGGAGTT
>JAOWBR010152768.1:0-13230 GCA_028571145.1 Dionaea muscipula
ATAGTTGATAGCATATGGGAAGGACATTTTATGAACTGACCTCATCCTCTAGTTTGTGATATATTGCTTCTTGGTTATTAGCAACATCACTTTCTTCTTCAGTTTTAGGTTTGTGAATGCTTGCTACCCCCTCATTATTCACCGGTCCAGGAACTTGTAAGTTGATTGTTTTTTCAATAGTTTCTTCCAGTTCTCTACTAACTGGGCTGGGAACAACTTCCTTCTGCTGATCTTCCTTGAGGATTGGTCTTTCTTCTGATATACTTCTAACAGAGGCTTCTGACTCTTCTTGTGAATTTGCCTCCTCCACGGTTGCCACTATACCTTTCTTATGTTGATTATTAACAGCAGCACTTTCTTCATCTGTTGTAGATTTGTGAATGTTAGCTACACCCTCAATAATTACAGGTTCAGATGCTTGGATGTTTATCCTTTCTTCATAATTTTCTTCCTGTTCTTGTTCTCCAAGAACTGGGCTGGGAACAATTTCCTTCTGTTGACCTTCAAGTGGTGTCCTTTCTTCTGGTATATTTCCAACAGAGGATGCCTCTTCCTCTTCTTGTAAACTTGCATCATCTGCTGATGCCACTGTTTCTTCCTTCGCTTTGGGTACTACTCTCTTGTAATCAATCAGCGATGGTGACTCCGAGTCCTGCACAAGTGGTAGGAAAAGGCGGAAATTAGGGAACTAAAACAAAGAAAAGAAACGTAAATACAAGGATATTAGGATGATGATTCCGACCCCATTGTTAGTTCCTTCCTCTTCCACAACATGATTGTTTTCCTTCACAATTTGATATTAACTTCTGCAGAACCGTTATTTTTATGTGACTTCATGTTTGTTTTCTTCTCTCTTCTCCACTGTCTTCTAAATGTTTTTGTTTGGGACCATTCCTTTATGTGTACTTTCTTGTTCTTCTTGAAAAACTTTCAGTTTCTTCATTGATGTGAAGTTAACATTTCCAGATGCTTACCACTTCTTCAATACCTCCTTCCAGAGTTTCATGCTGCTGACTGCTTTCTTTTAGAACCCGAAGTTCCTGTGATGAAACAACAGCACTAGATTCCTCTTCTACTTGCAGGTTTTCTTGTACTTCTGAAGTGGTGGTATCAGCCTTGGTGTTGGAATCTATTGACTGGTAAATAAACTTAGATGTTGAGTCCAATATTGTGTCCTGTTTCATCAGAGAATCAATGTTATAGCAGTAAGAACAATTGACGAGGAATAAATAGCAGAAGTAAAGAACATTGGAAGTAGTGAATGTTCTAACTGATTTGAGCTTGTCCTCGATGCTGTCAATTATGACTTCATTAACCTTTGTTACATCCTTTGTCTCCTGTGTAGCTTCATGGCTGCTTTGCTCTTCCTTGTTAATCTCTATTTCATTCACTTGGGCATCTTTGATTTCTTGTGTACTTCCTTCTGGTGTTTCTTGGCCTGGCATTGGAACACATTCAACCTTATGATATCCTTCTTCTGCGGTTGCAGATATATTAACATCTGTACCGTTATTCTCTTCTGAGGTCATTGTGTCACCCTCTTCATTCGTCTCTTTTTTTCTGCAATCCAACTGGGGTAATGAACTGGAGTTTTCTGCCTGCATGAACTGTTTTATTGCATAATTTTTGTTGTTTAATAAGAGGCAAGAAGGTAACCACTGAAAACAAAAAAATAGAAGAGGAAGAGGATTATGTAGTCTAAGGGTAACAATAATGTATCCTATGGGAAAGTAAATGAAATAATAATGTATCCTAAGGTAAACATGTTGCTAGGCTGACCTCATCAGCTCTTGTATCATTGACATCAAGTTGATTATTGTTTTCAGCACTTGCTTCCCCTTTATGGACTTCTTCAGTGCTTGTGACACCCTTAATATTTACTGGTTCAATCACTTGGATGCTTATGATTTCTTCTGAGAGATTTGCAGAAGATGCCACTGGCTCTAGACTTGACCTTGCTTCAACTTCTGAGGTCGTACATTCAGCTGTTTCATTTCCACGAGTTGGCTTGTAATCCATTGTGGAATCAAAGTGGAGATCTTGCACGAATACAGCCTGTTTGATGATATTGTCAATCATATCAAAAATTGGAGCAACGGTTAAACTACCGTTGGAATAAGAACAAGAAGAAAAGGAGATTAGCAATTGACGAGAAAAGTAGATGCCTCTGGCTGATAAGTTGGGATTTCCTTCACTACCAAGGTTGTTGCTTCTGCTTCTGTTGGTAAAGTTTCAGTGTCTAACTCTGAGTCTTGTACAAGAGTCATCTGTTTCACCATAGGCAACACTTGTTGCAGGACATAATGCCCCGATGAAGCAAAAGTAATAGAGCAGCACAAATGGACCTTGGTATGCATAAAACACATTTACTATGCTGACCTTGTTTGTTTTCATGTCTGCAACTTGGTAATGTTTCTTGGCATCACCACCCTCCCGAGTTTCAGTTTTGATGCCTTCAATTTCATTGTGCAATGTAGAGTCACTTAGTGGTCTGCATTCACTTTCCTGAAGGCTTTCTTGGGGTGCCTCATGAACTCGGATTGGGATGTGTTCTTTTTTCTGACTTGTTTTGTCTACTAATGCACATTCTTCTAACTTAATTTCAGAAGTGGATGAATTTGGTGCCTGATCTGGACTCTCCCACATTTCAGAGGCCTTGGTTTCAACTTTCTGTTCATTCAACTTGATTGTGAGTTTGAGTTGTTCACATATGTCGTTTGATGGAAGAAGTTTGATCTAAAAGCAATGGCTAATATCAAAATTACGGAACCCAAAAGAAAAGGTGGAAAAAAGAAAAGAAAAGAAAGTGGCATGTGAGGAATTCTTTTGCTAAACTGACCTCTTCGTGGATATTGTCCTCTTTAATAACTTGAGCACAGCTCTTTTCATCACTTCCTTTCTGTGTGCATAGTTCCTGGCTGCTCTCTACTTTTTCGGTATTCTCTGGTTCATGCAGTTGAGCACTTAAAATTTCTCTTACACTCCCTTCCCGTGATCTCGGCTCCAATTTTGATATAGCTTCAAGCTTTTCACTTTCTTCTTCTGGCATTGCACATTGTTCAGCTACATCCACAGCAGGAAACACCATGGACTCCAGTAACTTGCCCTTCAATTCCAAAGCTGTTGTATCTGCCTGTTTGATGAAATAGTCAGTAGAGTTTTTTTAAAATCCAAATAGTTAGTAATCGAAACAGAAGTACAACAACTAGATGCTTTTTTCTTAAAAATCCAAATAGGCAGTAATCAAAACAGTAAGTACGACAAGTATATGCCTTTTGAAGTGAGAAACAAAATAAAGGACATTATCAAATCCAAGCACTAACTTAGCCGACCTGGTTTATCTTTACCTCGACACTGTGTTGATCATGTTTGTTCACAATGTTCTCTTCATCTGAACTTTCTACTTGGACATTTGGTGTCTCATTAATCTCTTCTTCATGCTCTTGATTTTCTTGAAATACTTGTGTAGCTTCTTTTGGTGTCTCATTCACTGATTTAGAAGCATGTACATCGTATTCATGCTTCTTATTTTCTTCTTGTTTTCTTTCATATTCTTCTGATTCATTTATAGCTGCAGATGGGGTTGCCTCCTCAGGTGGAGTTTCCTTCACTCCAGAAATGTCACCTTTTTCCATTAAACAAATTACAGCGTTTCTTGACTCTTCTCCTAAGTCTTGGACAGGCATCACCTTTTAACCCAATAAACAATGTTTGCAGCATAAGGGGATGATCATCATTCAAAATGAAGCCAAGGGAAAGAAAATGGAGAGTAACTTAGCACGTGGAGAAACTCATCTGAGTCAACTAACCTGATCAATTGTTTGTTCCTCGATTTCAACTTTTGGAAGATTCTTGGATTTACCACCTTCTGCGGTATTCTCTTCTTTTATCGGTTCATGTTCTTTATCAATTTCAACTTCACTTGGAGGAATACTATCAATTTCCTGGATTTCATCTTCTGGTGCTTGTTCCCTATGTGTTGGAGCTTTTTTGTACTTCTGAGCTTCCTCTTCTACTACCACACATTTTTCTGATGTATTGACAGCAGTGGACGCCTTTAGTTCAACATATGTATCGCTCTTCACTTTTGACAGTGTTTCAACTGTATTCTCCGAATCTGTTGGGAGGTAAATTGATTGGGATTCGGCGGTTGAGTTCACTTCATGTACTGCCTGTTTGATCGGACAAGTGTGACTTCAAGAGTTGCCAAAAGCATCACAAATAAAGAACCAAATGTGAAAAAGGGACAATAGTTTTTGAGAAACTCCTTCACTAGCTATCTGACCTCGTTGTTTGTTTTGTCCTCAATACAAACTTGACTGTATTTCTCTGCATCAGTTTCTTCATTTGATGTTTCTCCTGGGATATTTATATATTCCTCAGCACTCTTACATTCCAGATTGGATACATCTTTGACCTCTTTGACACTCTCTTCTTCCGATTCATGCTCTTGCTTAGGAACAACTTTTTCATGAAGCACCATACATTCTTCTGATGCATCTACAGCAGAAGATGGCTCAGATTCCTGTGAACTTTCCTTCACAGCTTTCTCTTTCAAATATGTTGAATTGTTAATCAACCCAGATGCAAAGTCAGGGTCTTCCTCAAGTGTCTCCTGTTCGATGGTGTAGCCAGCCAGTTGAATAAATAAATGCAGCCAGATAAGACTAGAGAATTCAGAAAATGAAGATTGTTGTGAGTTGAGTATTTGGGCTTCTTTAGGTTAAATGTAATGGCCCATTATGGAGGCCCATCTTTGAGTTCTAAATAACATGTAAGGCTACGTCTTCCCATTATTTCTATCTTTCAACAAAGATAATTGAATTAGCACATTAAAAGGCTCCGACTTTGTTGTTTGTCTTTTTCTCACTTTTGTGTTGATTACAATTTACTGGGATACCTCTAATTCCAATCCCAATCCCACCCAATATCGGTGGTTAGGGAGAGATTGAAATTAAATATAAGTCTAATGAGTTCTATCTCTATTAACAACCGCTTAACCTTTTCCCGGAGAGGATCAAAAGAGTCATTAAGGTCTGGCTGACAGAGCTTTAAGCCTGGGGTATTATAGGTGGTATTAGGGCGGGCCAGTCATGATAGGTTTGGTAGAGTAGCCACAAGTGACATATGGCTGTACGATCTTTGGGCTCGAGCGCTAACTGGTTTCTTGATTAGGCCTGACGAGAACATCAATGCTCTAAGTGGAGGAGATTGTAATACCCTCAATCCCATATGGTGGTTGTGAAGAGATTGAGATTAAATATAAGTCTAATGAGTTGTATTTATATCAGAACGCTTAACCTTTTTAGGTTGGAGAGGAAAAAGAAGCCCGTTAAAGTGTGGTTGGCACTTGGGGCCTGGGGCGTTACAATTACTCTTGCCTTCATATGTACTTACCTTCTTGAAGCCTAAAATTTCTTCCTTGATCTCTGGGTTGGGCTCTTGGATGCTTTCAGACACCTTTTTACTTTCTTGTGTGGCTTCATGTGCATCATAAGAATCATCTTCATAATCGGTGTACTCATGAGTTTCTTCTTCTTCCACTGTATATTCTTCAATTTTATGAACTCTTGAAGATGTATCTGGCTCCTGATCTAGACATTCCTTTACTTCCAAGGTTACATCTTCGGCTTTCTCATTTAACTTTATGGCCTCTTCAATCAATACTGATCCTGAGTCGGGGCCTTGAACAGGTGTCACCTGTTTCACCACCAGAAACTGTCACGTCATTGAGAACAAATGGACGGAAAGACTGAGAATTTGGACATAAATATATCAGGTACACATTAACCAAGCTGACCTCATTGTCTGTCTGTTCCCTAATTGTGGTTTCATGACTTTCCTTGGCATAACCACCTTCCTCTGTTGATTTTTGCTTGATGCTTTGAGTTTCATCAACAATTTTAGGTCCATTTACTGTGTTAATTTCACTTTTCTGGATTTGTTTCTCTGGTGCATCTTGCACTGGGGGCAGAATGCTTTCTTGTGACTGACTTTCATTTTCCCTTACCTTCGATTCTTCTGGTGAACTCAATAAAGTGATTTCCTTGGGCGCTCCATCTGAGCTGGCGTTCGCGTCTGAGGGTGTTGCTTCAACTATCTGGTTCGAATCTAGTTCATTCATCAGGGATTCTTTGTTCAATGAGTCCACATGTGTCACCTGTTTGAGGCTTTGAGCACATTGTTAGATCATGTGCAACCAGCACTCTATATCATTAAGATAAAACTATTTGAACTTGGCTGGAGGTCGCTTTGGCCTCTGTCATTGGCTCGAAAAGTCCAAGTTTTTGGTGCTTCAGTAAAAAAGTACTAGATGCAAAAGAAACTAAATGAACCGATAGAATCATATGGATTGCCTTTCTTTAGATCACTTTTTGTTTTTTAAAATCTCTACATACCTCTTGTATGCTTTCTGTTTCCTCAGAAATCCGAGTAAAGCACATCGAACGACTTCCAATTTCTTGGACATTTTGCTCTGGTGATTCCTCCTTTTGGTAGGGCACAGATTCATGCTTTTGACTTTCTTCTTCTGGCGCGAAACTCTCTTCCAATGCATTTACGGTGGGACATACTTCAAAATCCTTTTCTGGTTCTTCCTTTACTTCTAAGGTCGTTACATTGACCCTCGCTTGAGATTGTACTACATAGCTCACCTGTTTGACAATGTAATTGGTCATAAATTCATAAGGCCTACCAGTACTATACTAATAAATCAAGGAACCAAAAAAAGAACCATGCATCAGCGCCTGACAAATACATCGAACTAACCTCCTTATATATATCTTCCTTGGCTAACCGTTGATCAAATTCCTTGACAATATTCCCCTCACTTGTATTTTCTTCTGGGAAGTTTTGACTCTCCTCATTAAGTTCTTGTTCACTGTCTTGAAAGCTTTCTGACTGTTGTCTGTCTTCTTCTGGGCCCATGTTGACTGGACTGAAGAAGTATTCATCTAGTTCATGCTTCTGAGCTTCTGCTTCCTGTGTTGTGGATTGTGCAGATATGTTCATAGGTGGATATGCCCCTGGCTCCTCGGTTGGATTCTGCTGTTCCAAGGTCATATATTTTGCTTCCTCTATTAAGTCAATGACGACATGGCTGGACTCACATGCTGATTTGGTGTCTTGTACAGGTGTCCCCTGTGTACCAAATGGCCAATATAGTTGCATTAACAATAAACAGTCAAGGACCTTCGAAGACTAAGTGTGAAAAGAATAACGAAAATATAGTCATTTGAGAATCCCATTTGATAGCTCACCTCATCATGTGATTGCTTGTCAATTGTAACCTGTTCATGTTCCTTTGCATCTGTAACTTCTGCATTAATTTTATCAATTTCGTTATCAATCCCACATTCACTTGTCACACAGCTTTTGGTTTCCTGGATATCTTCTTCTGATGCTTCCCATACTGGGATTGGAGCATCTCCTTGCTTTTGATTTTCTCCTTCTAATACTGCACATTCTTTTGATGTATTTCCAACAATAGGTGCCTCATGCGTTAATTTTATCAATTTTTGCTCCTGAGTTCCTTCTACTACTGCATATTCTTCTGGTTTGTTTACTGCTGTAGATGCCTCTGGATCCTCATTTGGAATTTCCTTGAGTTCTGAGTTTGTATGTTCTGTTGTCTCTTTTAGACCAGCTACCAGGTTGCTCAACACTGATCCTGAGTTGTAATATTGCATTGTCCCCTTTTTTACAGAATAAATGGGAAATCATCCATCCGAAGGGTAAGAATAAACAATGGCAGTGCATTAAGAACAAAGGGGAAGATATACAAAGGAATGGAGATTAGCTTGTGAAAGGGATAATTTGAATAAGCTTACCTCATCCTTTCTTTGTTCCTCTGTGGTAACTTGACCAATTTTTGCATCACCACCTTGTTCTTCTATTTCTTCTCTGATGCTCTCAATTTCATCAAGTGGAGGTTCGCTTATTGGACCTAGTTCAGTTTGCAGAATACCTTCTTCTGGTGCTTCTTGATTAGCAAATGGTGCATCCACTTGCTTTTGGCTTACTTCTTTTATTATTGCACATTTATTTACAACACTGAAGTCCTCTGCTTTCTCATATGAATTTCCCTTCTCTTGCACAGTTATTCCTTTATCCTCCTGGTATGTATTTGTTGCCTGTGAAATCAATTGGAAACCTGAGTTTGAGTCCCCCTTCCTTATTAACAGACAGCAGATTTATCTTAAAAAGAATCAAGTGTATAGAAGATAAGTGTAACGAAAAGAGAGAAAATACTGCATGCCATTTTCTATCCCTAGCCGACCTCAAAGTCTAATTTGTTATTCAATAGAACCTGACTAATGTTTTTTTGAATCCCTCCCTTAAACGGTAGTTTCTTTCTGGATGCTTTTTATTTTCTGATTAATCTTGATTTCCTGCAGTGGAATATCTTGGCTTTATTGGGAAATGTCTCCTGGTGTCTGCTAAAAATAGGGAACAGCTTCAAGCTCCTCACATTCTTCTTCTTGGAGTGTGCATTCTTCATGTTACAGAGTGCTATTCCTTTCTATATTTTATTATCTTCTATTGTTTTTTTGTGGCTCTATATTAGAGGTTTCACCTCGCATTGATAATATTGAGTTTTCTTCTCTCTAATTTACATTTCTGATGCATTTGCAGCAGTGGATGTTGCTCCAGCAATATGTCTTTCATTTCTGAAATGTTTCCTTCGTGTCGGAGGTCATATGTTCTGCTTGCTATCTTTAACCAACTATCATGATGCTGGACACAGAACCTGAGTAAGTCTTGCACACTTTTACTTATTTTAGGGAAAAGAAGAGAAAGTACGAATTCCTTTTATGGGGAAAACAGTAGGAAACTAGGAATGCGCAGTAGAAGAGCATTAAAATGTGAAGGGAAGGGTAGATATAGACTAGGACTTTGACGTGTGAAAAATTCAATGTGAATATGGTCACCTCTTCATTTGTTTGTTCCTGTGTTGTCACTTTATCATGTTCCCGGGCATCACCATCTTGTTTTACTATTACTTCTTTGAGACTTTCAATTTCATTGTCAGCCTGAGGTTCACTTGCTTGACTTGATTCACTTTCTAGGATATCTTTTGGTGCTTCAGTCATTGACAGTGGAGCATCCTCTTTCTGTTGGCTTGTGCCTTTTATTTCTGCACATTCTGCAGGTGCATTTATGTTAGTTAATGCTTCTGCTTCCTCACGTGTCACCTGTTTCACCAAATTTAGAGTGTCAATAATTCAAGGAACTCATGTACTAAAAAAATGAATAAGCAGAGGAGATGACATATGCATGAGATTTCGTTTGCTCGTTGACCTTGGTGTCTATTTTGCCATCTAGGAGAACCTGACAATATTTCCCTGGATTGCTTTCTTCGTCTCTAATTTCTTGCTGAATGCTTTCTATTCCATCATTAATCCCAGATTCTCTCAGTTGAACGCTTCGATTTTCTTGGAGACTGTCTCTGGATATTTCTTTCTTTAAGTTGAGAACATCTACAGGCTTGTGACCTTCCTCTGGCAGTGCACATTCTTCTGATGCATTTGCAGTCGAAGATGACTCTGTCTTCCGTGGAATTTCCTCAACTGCTGAAACCGCTTCCTTCACTTCCAACTCTTTTAGATCCAGTACCACATCACTGGATATGGATTGCAAGCTGTGATCTTGTAGAATTGTCGCCTTTTTTAGGAAACAGAGAATCATGGCAGATGCGTGAATATTATCGTGGCACATTAAAAACTGAGGGAAGGAAAAGACAAATGGACATTGGTGAGTGAATAACACAATTCTGAACAGGCTCACCTCTTCATTTGTTTGTTCCTCGTTGGTAACTTGATCACATTTCTTGGCCTCACCACTTTGTTCTGCTATTTCTTCTATGTTGCTTTCAATTTCATTATCAACCTGCGGTTCACTTACTGGACTAAACTCACTTTTAAGGATACTTTCTTCTGGTGCTTTAGACGCTGGAAAAGGAGCATTCTCCTGCTTTTGGCTTATATTTTTTTCTGTTACTGCGTGTTCTTCCAATGTATTTATGACAGTGGATGTTTCTGCCTCCATGTATGAGTTTTGCTTCTCCTTCGAGGTTGTTGCTTCAACTTCCTGCTGTGAATTTATCTCCTGGTAAATCAATTTGGGAGTCGTGTCTGTGTCTTCCGCAGATGTACTCTGTTTCACCATATATTGATGTTGGCCTTGTGGAACCAAAAGCATAAAACAGAAAGAAACTTATTGAAAGAGCAAACTAGTCTTTTGGATTTTCACTCACTAGCTGACCTTGTTGTCTGTTTTCTCATTGGTGAGAACACGATAATGTTTCTTTGCATCACTTCCTTCAGCTGCACTTTCTCCCTGAGAGCTTTCTATTCCCTTTGTGATCTCAGTTTCAAGCAGTGGAGCTGTTTGACTTTCTTCTTCATTTGTTGGTGGTAATTCATTGTCTATGTTTGGAGCAGCTTCATACTTTTGATTGACTTCATCTACTGCAAAATATTCTTCTGATGCATTTACAGCATCAGATGCTTCCGACTTTGTATGTGGAGTTTTTTTCAGTCCTGAGGTTGGTGTATCACCCTCCTCGGTTAAATCCGTTTCCTTGTGAATCAACTTAGATGCAGAGTTAGATTCTTCCAGTGGTAACTCCTGTTTCACAATTTAGCCAGTAATAGAAGCAGCATTAGGATGCTATCAAAGAGAGAACCAAATAAGGAATATCTCATAAGCAGCCCTTTGGGAGTATCTGAAATTCATAAAGATCTTTATGAAAGCACAAATGAAGTGATTACATATGAAGGTGGTGATGACAAGAAACATCATTGCATACCAAGTGAGGAGCAAACAAATGCCAAGGTACTACAGTGTACTGTGCTTTAGACATGCTGATTGCCTTGCCTTCCTTTTTTGTCCCTTTCCTTCCTCTGTAGTAATAATGGTCATTCATGCTTATCCTTACTACTACAATTGATGACAAAAGGAGACGCCTATTCAGGCCTCCACCTCAGGAATTGCAATAGGAATAAAAGAGAAAGCTGAAAAATTATAGTGATTAGCCAAACACTCTACTGTACCTTCCCTTTAATCTGCTATCAACTATCCTTTTTCTTCTGTTCTCTCTACCACTCTTTCCCTTTTCTTCTTCTTCGTTTCTCCTACACCACCTTCACTACTATTACCTCTTTGACCATGCAAGTGTAATATTAAGGGCAATCAATGCATCAAGCTGAAGAATAAAATGAAATGAGAAGAACATTGGCACAATAGGAACATATATACTAGTTCGCCACAATCCTGACCTCCGCTTTGTGCTCTGTGACATATTGACTTTGTCTCTCTGCATCACATTCTTGTTCTGTAGTTTCTTTTTTGTTTCTATCCCCAAAAATTTCAGGTTCAGTACCAAGGGCATTATTAATCTCTAAGACGCTCTTTTTGGGTAATTCTTGCTGAGGGGTGGGAGCATCTTCAATCTCTTGACTTTCTTCTTGGGGCACTGGATATTCCTTTGATGCAATGATAGGAGATGCCTCAAACTCCTCTTTTGTAATTTTCTTTACTTCTGTTTCTGTATCATGCTCCTCGTCTGAATCTGTTGCTTCGTAACTCGATTGAGATGTAGAGTGGGAGCTTTCCACGATTTTCACCTGTTTGGGCAACTTAGTCCCCTGTAAAACTGATCATCTTACCAGCTGATGACTATCCAAGTAGAACTAAGAACAACAGTATAGGATACTAATAAACTGACCTCTTCATTTCTTTTCTTCTCAACTATAGACTGATCACGTTCCTTGGTATCGTTGTCTTCTTCAGTACTTTCTTCTTGATAATTTCTACTTTCCTCATCAGCCTCCGCATGACGCTCATGGCTGGTTTCAAATACTTGTCTACCTTCTACTTGTGACTCGTGGACTGGGCTGGAAACATAGTCATTGTATTCATGCCTGCCAGTTTCTTCTTCAGATATTGCATATTCTTCTGACTTGCTAGTAGGTGAAGATGCCCTTGGCTCTTCATCTCGACTTTCCTGCACTTCCAAGGTTGTATAGTCTGCATTCTCTTTTATTCCTTGTACTTCATTGCAAGACTCGATTCCTGAGTTGGGTTCTTGGGCCGATGCCTGCTTTTTTTTTTTTTTTTTAACCAATATAGAGTTCCCAAATGGTAGGAATGAGCATGACCATTGCAAAGAGAGGAAACAAAACAAAAAGAAAGCGCAATTCTTGTGTGAAACCCAATTCAAATGGCTTCACCTTGTCAAATGTTTGCTCCTCGGTAGTTCCCTGCTGATGTTTCTTGGTATCATCACCCTGCTGAAAAAGTTTCTCTCTTATGCCATTTCTATTCTCAGGTTCCCTTACCAAACTACTTTCAATTTCCTGGATGCCTTCTGGTGCGCCGGCAATTGGGACTGCTGTGCCATCTTGCTTGTTACCTTCTTGAATTGTGCATTGTCCTGATGTACTTGGGACAGTGGATGCCAGTTCTTTGTTTGTACAAATCTTCCTATCAAGGTTTCTTGTTTCTTCCTCCTGGTATGAATCTATCACCTGGCCAATTGTCTGATGCTTGGAAATGGAATCCTCCACTGGCCTGGCCTGTTTTTATCACGTTAGTGTAAAGTTTCTGGCAGTCAAATCATCAACGCCGAGGATATACTGAGAAGAAAGCATGAGAAATTCTTATACTTACTGACCTCATCCCTGCCCTCAACGAGTACTCGATTAGATCTGTTGATACCCCTTTCATCTGTATTATCTTTTTCGATGCTTTCCTTGGTAATCTCAGGTTCACTCGCTGGAGCACTTTCAGTTTCTGGAATACTCTCTTCCGGTTTTTCGTGCTCCGTGTATAAAAAGTCTTCAAGCTTTTGACTTTCTTCTATCACCGGAGATTCTTTCACTGCTTTTCCCTTCGACTCCTGCTTTGGAATTTCGATTGTTACTGCAAATGTCCCATCCTTTTTCTCTGAATTTTGATTGTTTCTGTAAATGAACTCCGATGTTGAGTAGGAGCCCTCGGCAGGTGTCACCTGTTTGGATAATGACGGTTATTGTAGAATTAATGAGGTTTGCAATGAGGCGATGCCCGTTAGATTAAGAAACCAAATTAGGAAGAGGGTATTAGCGTACGAGAAAGATTTTAAACTGAAGAGGATATGAACGATATGATCTATATATATACTTATATAATCTTCTTCAAATGCGGACATCCTTTTTTCAATAGTAAAGTGGACTTTTTTGGACCATT
>JAOWBR010152779.1:0-13228 GCA_028571145.1 Dionaea muscipula
GGTTTAGATTTTATTTGACCATCTATGATGGTTAAAAATTATGTGAAATTTGGAATAAAAATAATATTAATAAATAAAAAAAATAAAGAAAGGATCGTCTATGTATCCTGTTTTGACTGTGAACTGAAGTTTTATGTTTCATATTCTCATTATTGTCAACATTCATTTTAACTCAAATATTCTCGAAAATGTTTGGTTACGAAACATATGATTTTGGCTTTGATGAGAATAAGAATCAATGCATGAGATTGTCAGAAACCCCTATTTGAGATGTATTTGTGAGGAAAAAAAAATTTGATCTTTCCGGAGAAAATTTCACTTGCTTTTCTTTTTCACATGTGGTTACGTTTTATATTGAGGGGAGTGACAACCCCTCTCGAGACGATGGGGTTTTTTTTATCATTTGAGACGTCCATGTATGACTAATCTTTCTTTTCTAAGGTGACTATATTTATTGGTTCTTTAGCATACCTCTAGATATTTTTCTAGACATTAGGATTTGGTTGGCTTAAATCATTCTCATTTGTGGGGTTATGGACAAGTTATTGGATGGAGGAAGGGGAGCATAGTACATTTGTGATTTATATAGCTTTAATGGTGAATGGTGACCTTTATGATACATAGTGTACATGGGTTATGTATCACACTTTAAACATATATTGTCGAATGATCGCTAGTCGAAAAATAAAGAAATTTGCACTGTTGTGGATTTATAGAGAGTGTTCAAGTGAAAACCCTTTTTGGTGACAAAAAAAAAAAAAAATTTAGTATTATACTTGGGACAATTGAAGGTTATGTAAATGATAGATCATTTGAGAGAATATTTGGATCTTAAGATTTTTAATATATGGTAAAAATTTCGGGATTTGGAGTGTTGACAATTGAAGATTTGAGATGTGACATTGGAAATGTGATAGTTGCAGTATGTGATATAACTGAGAAATAGAATTGTGGCCTTATGCAATGCATAATGAAACAATGTCAAGATAATCTTTATATTATGAGTTGTGATACAATTAATATGTTAGGACACATGATAAGACTAGTGGAGACTCATAATAATGTGTATTATTAACTCGTTGTTCCTCTCACAAGATATTTTGATGGATTTGGTCATCGGTAAATAGGTATTGAAGAGTTATATCACACCCGGGGTGGGGTGTGATATGTACTATATTGGTAAAAATTGGACTTAGCCATGAAATGGCTTAACCAAAATAAAACTTAACCATATAGATTCAGGCCCACTATGCCTAAGTTGACCAAATCAACTGCCACTTCCTTATGAATGGATAAGATCAAGAGTGACAGACCTACGGGACCCACATGTAATCAGTTACCATCAAACGGTTCGAACGAATAGGTCAAAGATATAACTAACCAATAACTAATCTTGACAGCCACATCTCAACTACCAACCGACAATCCAACCTTATATAACCCCCCCTTATTCAATCCACTATCTCATTCTATAGTCATTTACTTACTCTGTCTTAGAGAAACTTCGTTCTCTCTTTACTCCAAGAAAGCCTAAGGTCTCGATCGCACGATCATCCATCAACTCTTCGTTCGACAAATCTGAAAGCATTATCTCAGAGATTGCTCTCTTGATCCATTCAAACGACCTCTGAGCGACTCGCTACTCTCTTGGAGAGTTGTCCGTTCAGCAGATAAATAGTTCCATCATAAAAGTCTGATATTCTAAAGTCCTTTTTTTTCCCCTCTTTTCCATTATCAAATCTTTCTAGAATATTCTATATTATTCTTTCGATTGTCGAGACCCAGGTGGTCAGGACCTCTCCAGCGATCGTCGTCCCCGTAAGATTTGACGCGAACAATTTGGCGTCCACTGTGGGGTACTGACATACTTAACGTACGACAATCAAGATTTCACCAAGAAGAAGAAAGAGATGGTCCCTCTAGGTAGCTAGACTATCAATGGGCAGGCGACTAACTTCGCCACTCAACTGACTCTCTTAACAGCCCAAGTTCAAAAGAATGCCCAACGCATCCGCACTTTAGAGTGGGAGAATATTTCCGTACGACAAGAGAATCAAGCGTTAAAAAACCAGTTAGAAACCTTTTCTGCATCTTTCCAGACACCCGAACGCATCATTAGATTACGGAATGGATCCTCATCCATCCCAATACAGCCATTCGACATGCCGTCCATACCCGCAACGATGGCTAACGGGGTTTCAAGGCCCACAATTCCTGCTACTTCTCAAACTCTGTTGCCACCTTCCCCTTCACCGCGAAGAGAGCATACTCCAATGCAAATGGATACTGATCAAGATGGTGTTCTTGCAGGAATTCGAGCGAGCGATCCAGGTTTTACCCAAATATTGGCTCAAATAGAAGCCTTGATCCAAAGAATCTCTGGGTTGCCCGCACCAATCAAGAGACCCTCCCGAACAGTTTTACAGATTCTCCCTTCGATGAAATCATTGCATCGGTCGAGATGCCATAAAAGTTTAATTTTCCCAACACCAAATTGTATGATGGGACAACGAATCCAGAAGACCACATAGCATAATATAGGCAAAGGATGTTACTGGCTTCGATTCCGAACGATATTAAAGAAGCCTGCATGTGCACAGGATTTACTGTCAGTCTTATAGGCCCGACCCTACAGTGGTATACAAGTCTTCCTAACCAGTCTATTTCCTCGTTTGCACAACTGACCGATATCTTTGTATAGTATTTCGCCAGCAGCAGGAAGATGGCAAAAATTTCGGATGATCTTTATCGTATCCAGCAAAAGAAAGGGGAACCCTTGCGTGACTTCGTCAGGTGCTTCAATCGGGAGAAAGTCTCAATTCCACATTGTCATGCCGAAACTGCTATCACAACATTTCGAAAAGGATTGCTATCAGGATCCGAACTCTACAAAGAGTTGACCAAGTACCCATGTAAAACAATGGAGGGCGTACTCTACAAGGCTTGGGCACAAATCAAGTGGGAGGAAGACGAAGTAAATCGACATCCAAGAAGTGATGTCAGAAGCGATCGAAGAAAAGATTAGTCGTTCGACAGATATTCCGAATGAAAAGGCCAAGATGCCCCCGACCGACGCCAGAACGGAGGACCATTTAATATCCAACACAAAAAGTCAAGAGGAGGATACAAATCCTATGACAGAACAAAAGCATTAGAACAATTGACCATCCCGTCGTACAATCTTAATATAGAGCAACTAAAAGTTGTGGCCATCATGCAGATGATGGGAAATGCAGTCAAATGTCCTGATAAGAAGTCCAATTCGAGCGGAAAGAGGGACACAACCAAGTGCTGCGAATTTCACGAAGACCACGGTCACACAATTGCATAATGCATTGTGCTAAGGTTCGAAGTAGTTGCCCTCCTCAAGAGTGGACATTTGATCGAATTCTTATCCGAAAAAGCTAAAGAAATCATAGCAAAAGGGAAGAATCAGTACGAAATAATCAAGGCCAACGCCTCTTTAGAACCTCCACAATACAAAAAAGGTAATTAACTGTATCTCTGGCGGATCGGATGTCAGCGAAATCACCTATTCCGCTGCCAAGAGGAACGTAAGGGAAGCTACTTTTCCTTTTCATTACACCAAACCTTGTTCGACCCCCACTATTGTCCAGACCATCACATTCGTAGACAACGAGTCGAACGAATTACATCATCTACATCATGACGCATTAGTCATTTCACTTAACATTGCTAACTGCCTTGTCAAAATAATCCTCATTGATAATGGCAGTTCGGCCAATGTTCTGTTTTTCTCTGCCTTAAGAGAGATGGGGATCGACGAGGAGTCGATCATCCGACACCCCACTGCCCTCATCGGGTTCAATAGAGAACATAAGTACACATTGGGAGACATCATCTTGCCCATCTATGCAGAAGGGGTGAACAAGAATACCAAACTCTCAGTGGTTGACTACCCATCTTCGTACACCGTAATCTTGGGAAGACCATGGATTCACGACATGCGGGTCATCCCGTCCACCTATTACAAGACCATTAAGTTTCCAACTAAATGGGGGGTGCGGGAGATCAATGACATTAAGAGGGTGTCCAGAGCTTTCTACCAAAGCACGCTCCGAACGACACCTAAGCCCTTGTAGCAATTACAGGACTCGAGTCCTCCTACTTCAGCAGGGGAACCTGTTTTGGGGGAACTCGATAAGGTGTCGATCGATCCAGAACATCTGGATCATAAGACTTAAGTGGGATCGCAATTGGATCCCCATTATCGCACAGAACTTATAAAGTTTCTCACGACCAAGAAAGATTGCTTTGCTTGGTCACATGAGGACATGACCGGGATTAACCCCGAGATCCGTACTCATGAACATAACGTCGATCCAAGTTTTTCTCCTATTAAGCAGAAAAGGATGAAGTGTGCATCCGAACGAAATAAAATCATCAATAATGAAATCTAAAAGCTGCTCGATACGCGAAGTCTACTATCCTAATTAGCTCGCAAACGTTATGGTAGTCAAGAATAAGAACGAAAAATGGCGAGTTTATATCGACTTCACAAATTTAAACAAAGCTTACCCTAAAGACGTTTTCCCACTTCCATACATCGATACGATGGTTCATGCCACATCAGGACATGAACTGATCAGCTTAATGGATGCCTTTTCCGAATACAACCAGATTGTCATGCATCCAAACGACCAGGAGAAGACAACTTTCATCATCGAAAGATGGATCTATTGCTATAATGTCATGCTGTTTGGATTGAAGAACACAGGTGCCACTTATCAGAGACTCGTCAACAAAATGTTCGCCGAACTTATTAGCAAGACTATGGAAGTCTATATAGACGACATGCTCGTTAAATCTCTCTCGTTAGACCTACATCTAATCCATCTCAAGCAGACCTTCCAGATACTGAAGAAATACAACATGAAGCTAAATATCACAAAGTGCTCATTCAGAGTATCCTCTGGGAAATTCCTTAGCTACCTCGTTACCAAGCGAGGGATAGAAGTAAATCCTGATCCGATCTAAGCCATCTAGAACATTGCCTCTCCAACGAATTTCAAGAAAGTCCAAAACCTTACCGGACGACTTGCAGCTTTGAGAAAATTCATTCCAAGATCGTCTGATATGTGCAAGCATTTCTTCACGACTCTGAAGAAAACTAAAGATTTCCAATGGTAGGCCGAATGCGAAGATGCTCTCCAGTAGCTGAAAAAGTACTTAGCCCATCCACCCATCCTTTCGAAGCCGTTCGATGAAGAAATACTCTATGTCTACCTATCGATGTCCGAAGTTGCAGTAAGCTCAATACTAGTCCGTGAAGAAGATGACAGAAAACATCTAGTCTATTATGTGAGCAAAACCCTGCTCGATGCAGAGACACGATATTCACAGCTGGAGAAGCTCGTCCTCACATTGGTGACGACCGCTCAGAAGTTGAGGCCCTATATTCAGGGGCATCCCATAACAGGGGTAACAAGATTTCCAATAAGGGGCATCCTTAAAAAACCATAGCTGTTCGGATGACTTATAAAATGGGCAATAAAGCTAACAGAGCACGAAATCACTTCTGAGCCAAGAACAACAGTGAAATCTCAAGTCCTGGCTGACTTCGTCAACAATTTCTAGATCAAACTTCAGACCAAAGCTAAGGCAGAATTATTCCACACAATCTAAGAAGATGGCCCTAAATGGAAACTCTTGATCGATGGATCCAACAACATAAAAGGAAGCGGCCTCAGTATCGTTCTTACTTCCCCGAACGGAGATGTACTTCAACAAGTCATTCATTGTGGACTCCGGACGACTAATAATGAGGCATAATATGAAGCTTTGGTGGCCGGCCTATAATTCGTACTCAGCCTCGGGGCCAGCCGAGTTCAGGTCGCCTCGGACTCTCAGCTAGTGGTAAATTAGATAAAAGGCTCCCACTCAGCCAAAGACCGAAAGATGGTAGCCTATTTGAACCTGGTCAAGGAATTATAAGCTAAATTCAAAGGCTTTTTACTAAATCAAGTCCCCAGAGAAGAAAATAGTCACATGGACGCATTAACCAACTTGGGAGCATCAATACAAACAAAAGACAACCTTGCTATCCCAGTTGTCTACCTCGAGTGGCCAGCAACTCATACAGAATCAAATTCAATAGCAGATGCTACGTCGAATGAAGAAGACTGGATGACTCCTTTGTTCTCTTACATATCCAACGAGTCACTCCCTTTGGAGAAGAAAGAACCCAAAAAATCAGAACGAAGGCTTCACGCTTTGTAATTTTCGAGGATCAGCTTTACAAGAGTCGTACAACGGACTATTACTAAAATGCGCTCGATCGCACGAAGTAACACAGATCCTAGCAGACCTCCATGATGGAGAATGCGGAAACCATTTTGGCGGACGAAGCCTCAGCAGTCGAGCGCTAACCTTCGGATATAACTGGCCCATGATGAGGAAAAATTTAGCAGAGTTCGTTTGCAAATGCGATCAATGCCAACGCTTCGCCCAAGTATCACATTTTCCTTCAGAACGACTGAGTTCCATATTCTCCCTCTGGGCTTTCATGAAGTGGGGAATGAATATTAATACTAAAATCCTGGGGGCAGTCTGCAGCTAGGACCTTCCAGAGGTAATCATCAAAGTCCCGAGTCGATAGGGCTAAAGTTGGCTCTGGCCGACAGAGAGGACCTGGTCGGCTCGGGGGAGGAATGAAAGGTGATCCGGAGGTGATTAAAATCTGTTCCAGAGAGAGCCTAAGAGGGAAAGAGTAAACAGGTCAGAGAGTACCCTGAGATGTGACCCCGGGGTGACCACTTCGATGCCTAAGTCAGCACGTGCTTAAAATGACTGGTAGCTCCTACACACGAGGAGAATCAGGAAATGCGGGAAAAAGATAGAAATCAGTTAAACAGAAGCAAGGAGAATCAGGATGGGCAAGTGGGCGAGTATCGCCGAATCAAGACAAAGAGGATAGGCTGCCCGACGCTCGACCAGCGGAGAAGAAGCGGTCGACCGGTGGTGGCCGGGCAAGCAAGGGGCCGAGCAAGTTGCTCGGCAGTCGACCGGTGAGGTGGTGATCGGTCGATCGGTGGTGGTCGGGCAGGAGGCCGGGCAGGCAAAGCCAGATAAGAGTCTGCTCGGCGGTCGACTGGGTAGGCGGGAAGTGGTCGACCGGTGGCAGCCGGGCAGGAGCTGGTCGATCGAGGAGGAGAGAGAAGAAGATTGAGAGTTAGAGAGAAAGAGGGGTAAAGGGGTATTTATAGGCCGGGGGTGACGCACACCGGTCGACCGGTTGGCGGATCACCGGTCGACCGGTAAGGCCGAGTAGGAGAGGCCGAGAAGAGCATTTGGCGGTCGACCGGTCAGGGGGTGAACGGTCGACCCGTCAGGCTGATGAATGCCCAGATCGATCTGAGTATGGGTCTTGGTTCGGGTCTAATTAGGTCAGGCCGAACAGTCTAATCTCGGACCCTTTGTCCACGTGTCCCCAGGGGATATTTTTTATGTATCATCAGTCGTCCAACTTCGTAGTGAGAACATAGTTGGGACTGCGAAGTTAGAAAACAAGTTAGCACTGACCTAAACTATGTGGGCAAGTCCAACCCAATCTACCTGAGTAGGCTGGCATATAAAGTTGGTAGAGCGGTCTCCTGAAAGTCGGTTAGCTTGAGCATTGGATACCGGTGCCAGTCTAAAAGAAAGGGTCGGGGGTGTTGAGCTAGATCAACAATCCGAGCGAACTTAGTCACTACGTGGTCTATGAGGTGAATGGACAAAATTTATCCAGTGAAGAAGCGCTTGCCGAGAAGTTCGTCTGAACTAGGCATGCACCGAGAAGTTGACGCTAGATAGAGATCCTTGCGTCCTGCAAGCCTACAGAAATTGGATGTAATCAGTCTAAAAGAAAGTTATTGATGAAAACCAGCACTACGACATCGACTGAAAAGCCGGGTGCACTTGGCTTTGAGAGGCCCGAATCGTCGGCAGTGGATCAGGGTGTAGTGGTTGAGGAGCCGAAGATGGTTGAGTGTGGCATGAACACCTTAATTCCACTCAGATGTGCAAATTGTTAAGGTGGAGCATCGGCAATAGTTGTTGATACTCTCTTGACGAAAAAGTCGATATTGACGTCCGATGAGCTGGAAGTGGTGAACGACCGAACGGTCAGTGGGAATGGTCTCGACTTTGTCGATCCAAATGGGAGCATCCCGACTCTCACGGGAACTGCACGGGACGAACCTCGGGCCACAGGTGAAGAATCATCTCGCCAAGACATACCCATTTTTTGAGCTTCTGTGCGGGGACCGACCCCGGACCACAGGCATCCTGGAGGGGCGTCCCCCGTCAACAGGATATTAATACAGGGCGGACCCGACATACATAGGAAGAGAATGGCTCGGAAGCCGGTGAAAGTGGTTGCTTAACCGTTGACTACCAAAGGAGGCTTGAGACGTCGTGTAGACCTGCGGTCACAGGACAGATAACCACATGCAAAACAGAGAAGCAGATACGACTGGAAAGAGAAAGTAAGAGTGTTGTCTTCTTAGAGAGGATCAGGCGGAGGTAGGATTTTTTCCTGTATAATGGACCCGACTCACTGGCGTAAGGCAGTACTGGCGCGGAGCAACAATGACTACCCTGTTGAACCAGCGAGATCGGTGTGGAAGGCCATACTCACTGCGGGATAGACCCGTTTCCCCATGGAGACACAGGTAAAGAACGGATCTGGTTTGCTTTATCCCATAAGGAAAAATTGTAACACCCCGATCCCGGTGATACTAGCGATAGCCCGTGGAGTGAACCAAGGGCCATTGAAGCCAATAAAAGTACTTAAAGCGATAAAATAATTTCCCGAAGAAGGAAGTAACTAAAACGATCATGTCTACAAAACATATCATGAACAGGAGTCCCACCTCGGAAAAACAACTATCGGGTAAGAACAACTTCATCCCATGAATACCAAAACTATAAACAAAATATCTTGATGGGGACTAAAAACTATGCAGCGGAATAAAAACATGAAAGTCCTAGAGGCAACACCGCTCCTCCGCCGCATCCACCTAAGGTCAGTTAAACGTCACCTGTAAAACAAGCAGGGGGAATATCCATCAGCCATTGCAAGCTGGTGAGATGAAATACAGACAGGAAGTAAAAGAGATAAACCATGCTAAAGGATTTCATATATCAAAGTAAAATCCCTTTTTGAGCCATGCAATTCACTTATCCGCTTAAAACATGCATTCCCTTATAATCATAAAAGGGTGACGCATAAAAGATATATCATCTGAAATCCAAGAGAGATACTCTCTACAAAATCACAAACAAAAACGATACTGGATGTAATAGAGTCATGCCATATAAAAGAGTCACTCAGCTAGGATATCCCAATAACGCCTACTTGACATACCGTCCGGCATGGCCACCGCGAACCCGTACTATCAAGAGGTAACCGTCCTAGCCCCTCCGCCGTGAACGGAAAAACCTAAGGACGTTGTGACACCCATGGGTGGCCTTGGTTTCTCATGAAGAGAAGCACCTCTAAGGACTTGTGAAGACTAAAAAACTCCTCAAGGCATAAGAGCCTGCAGGCTATGATACCAAAACCAAAACCATAGGGTAGGTATGAAAAGTCCATACAAAAGGTAAAAGAAGTTACCATGACACAACAGTCATAAAGAAATATGTATATTGATGAACTACTTCAAAACCATAACACAACGTTGAAAGACATCATTAGGTTGAAAAACAGGTGAGATCGAGTGATATTCCAAAACACTCAAGTACTATCATTCCAGTATAACAACTCACCTGAGAAGTACGAAAGGTCAACAACACAAAAACTAGCTCCTAACCGAGCTTCAATCGACCAGTAGGATCACCAACGGACCCTGGTAAATAAACACAAAGCATATTCACTAAAATGCTTACAATGTCATAAAAAGTCCAAATCTGATAATCAGCCCTTTAAACCCTTCAAGGAATCTTCACACAGTCCTTAAACATCCTAAAAATGCTCCCTTTCGATCTATTTTAGATCTGTCATCAAGAGCTATTCTTAGGGAGAAAATATTTGAAGGAAATTTGTTGGAATTAAATGAGTTGCAAAGGCTGAAAGAAATTGTTAAAAAACAAGGATGGATGAGACTGTTTGAGTGTTGTGATGTGGTGTATCCACTAGCTGTATGTAGGTTTTATGAGAACTTGTATGTTGAAAAGATTGAGGGTGATGTATGGTTGTTTTCTAAAGTCCATGGGGTGATTGTTGAATTCAATGCACAATCATTGGGGAAGATCTTGGGGATACCTGCTAAAGGGTTTAGTAGATACGAAAAGGGGACGTGGGAACCTTCAAAATACTGCAATCCTCTACAAACTATGCAATAGTTTGCTAACAACCAGGATCTGGACTTACTTAAGCCTATGCTGGTGAGAGACATGTCACCACATACTAGATTTCTTCATCTATTGGTAATTAAGAATGTGGTACCCAGATCAGGAAAAAGGAGTGAGGCTGGATTTCTTGACATGGCTCTCATGGAGTATTTAAAGAAAAGGAAACCAATCAGCCTACCTAAGCTAATGATAAGCCACATACCTCATATCATCCATAGATCCCTTCATGACCTACCCTATGGCATGTGCATCACTAAGGTCTTGAAGTACTTCCAAGTGCCACTGTGTGCAAAACTATAAGAGAAGAACATACAAATGGATCATTTTGGGAAATCTTTTCTAAAAAAGAATGAACTTGAATTTGTTGAGGGAGTTTGGTGGTTGGGAAAAAGGGAGACATGTAGGAGAGATATAATCATGGATCCCGAGGACCCTAAAGACCCTACAGCCCCTGAAGTTCTTGGTGAAGTGCCTACTGAGAATACTCATATTTTGGCAGCAAAAAATCCAAGGACAGAACCTGATGTTGTAGTTGATCTTCCAAGAACCGATTCTTGGCCCACACAATCTGCTGAGATTGCTAAACTGAAGAAGGAGTCAACTTTGGCACGAGGTGTGATTTAAGAGCTTCATAGGAATCAAGTAGTACCTGGTCTACTCTCTATAGCCTCAGATGACTCACTTTATGCTACCTCCTCTCCCTCTCATGGCACTGCTACTAGCCCTCCAAACCCCACTGTCAGTTCTCACCCACTTCCACACCCACTACTCCACATGATGCCATTGCTATGTAGCCCCACCAACTGTAGCTGGTCCCTCCATTATGGAAGATATATCTCAACTTCCCCCAGTCCGTGACTTTGCTTCTATGCCAGAAAAGGAATGGGAATATGAGACATCTACTTATAAGGAAGGATTGGAAGACATCAAGACTACCAGTGCCCAACTCACCTCCAAGTTCTCCTTGATCCAAAAACTGTGGAATTCCTTTCCTAGAAGACCACGCTCTTAAAACCTGTTCCTGCCCTTGACTGTTGCTAAACTTTTCTGTGTTTATCCCATCACAAAACAATTTCTTTTTGGTTTGTACTGATATTTAACTTCTGTGAAACAGCTGTTTCATTTGGTGCACCTGTTTTGCTTGCTTATGCTGATGCTTCTTTGTCTTACATCACATGATTTTACTCTTTTTGATAATGACAAAGGGGGAAGAGATTATGATGCATAGTTGAGTAAGTTGGTAAGCAAAGGTGTCACCTGCTCGTCTCAGGTTTTCTGATGGAGTTGCCATTGCTAAGTTTATTATGAGTGGTTCCTCTTAATGTGCTTTGTTTGGATGAATGTCATGATGAATGTACTACTTGCAGATTTCTGATCTTACTTCTCTCTTGATCTTCTTGTGTGATGTGAATGAATGGAGGTTGACAAGTTGATAAGTCACGAAAAATGACTTATCTACGCCCATATTTTTAGTCCTTTAGCAATCTTATTATGTGTTTAGTTTAGTTTTATTTATGCTTTTTTGTTTAGCTGTTAATAATTGCCGTCGCGTTTATTATTGGTTAAAAGGTTTATGATTAATTACATGTCTTTTCGGAGCTTAATAGTGTGCGACGTACGACCCGAATAGTTTGAAATCGAGCAAATAGACCAACAGAGCACGCAACCCAAGAGCCAGCGTCGCTACGGCCGTAGGGGCCAGGCTATGGCCGTAGTGAGCCAAGATCTAAAGGCCGTGATTTCTGCATCAGCTACGGCCGTAGGGTCTTGCTATGGCCATAGCAGTGTCCAGATCTAGTTTTTAATACGCAGCAGCAGCACAGATCTCGTCCACTTCTTCTCCTCGACTTCCAGCGTGCGTCCACGGTGAGAGAGTCGCGATTTGGAGTCCTGCAACAAGGGAGAGAAGGCCAATCACCAGGAGACATCGAGAGACTCATACGTCTTCATGGATCCACAAAAAGCATCCGCCGTAGACGAACCGTGACCTTGCTGTTGCATCGATCGTCATGTAACCGGAGTTCTCAAATCGAGAGGAAGGTGGTAGTGACAACCACCTGCGACATAGATCTCATTATCTCATCGGTTCATACTTTGTTTAGAACTAGGTGATCGTGTCAAAATCAATCATGAAATAATACCCAAGCTAGGATGATATTACTTAAGAAATGAGTAAAGGATGACCAAGGGGTTGATCCCACAGAGAACTATAAGTATTGTTAAATCTTGTGCAAAAATGTACCAATTAGTGAATAGAATAATTCTCCAATAAATTAATCACAAAATGGGTGGAATGAATGATGAAAATAAAATGAAATGAACAAACAGTCAAGCAAGCACTTCAGACGTAGAACATTTCTGGTTGATCACCAAAGGGTGATAAATACTAATCACAGTTAGAATGAGTACAAGGTAGACGTGGGGGCATGAATAAACAATGACCCGTTTGACTATTAGGCTTAACAGATTAAGCACTTCAGCAAGTTTGACTATCTTAACTTAGGAAAACGCTGGATTCGGACACCAGAACGTAAAGCCTAATGAATCACTCGTGTAGTTGACCAAGGATTCGGTCACCTTGTATCATCCCTAACCAGTCTATGAGACAAAAGGTTGTCAATCTCTACCTCTACTGATTGCAATAAGAACAAGACTCAAATCAAGAATGATGTGGATCAAATCAGTGACAAGTTGATCAACCCTAAAATGCCTAAGTGGAAGCTTTCGCTCACCAAGAAACCTTAGTTGATGATACCCAACTGAGAAAGCATCCACCATTGAATCAACCAGACCTAAGATGGTTGAATGATCACCCACCCAACTTGGTGATTGGAAGCATTGAAGCTGGTGTAAGAACTAGGAGGCAGTTGGA
>JAOWBR010152789.1:0-22481 GCA_028571145.1 Dionaea muscipula
GCCCTGAACAGGAGAAAGGCTAAGGTGGCCTGGGCTGAGGTCAATCAGGCTAAGGCGAGTAGAGGGCTCGGTGTGCATTGCTTGGTTAAATAGAACTATTCTTTTCTGTCCAATTTGATTTGGGACATCCAAAAGAAAAAGGATAAATTATGGATTAGATCAGTAAATACCTATCATTTAAAAGGGACTCAGTATGGGAGGTGGATGGAGGAAAAGGATCGTGGGGGTGGAAGTCCCTCATGAAAGTCAGGGATATTGTTAAAGGGCTTGTGGAGATTAGGGGAGGACTGGCTCGTTGGATTCATGGATCCTTGGTCTGTCCAAGAACAGTGTATACTGCATTGAGACCTTCTCCAGCTCCGTCTGCATGGTGGTGCTTTATTTGGACTAAGGATATCCTGCCACGGTTTTATTTTTCGCTCTGGATTGTGTCTAAAGGGAGGCTTCATACTAAAGATCGGCTGGCAAGGCTTGGGATTATGCATGAGGACCGTTGTGTGGTGTGTGTGAATGCAGTAGAATCTCATGATCTTCTTTTCTGCTATTGTCCGTTTGTTATGGAGGTGCTCTGTGGGGCATTGCTTCAGATGCATCTTCGGCCTAGAGTCTTTGGTTGAAGTTATTTAGGTGTTTGGCTGATGACGGTGGCTAAGGGGAAGTCACCTCGGGCTCAGAGAACAAGACAATTATTTGCGTCTGTTTATAATATCTAGACAGAAAGGAATACAAGGGTCTTCCAAGGGATAGCAAGATCAGCTGATGATATTATAGTCTATAGATAGTATCTTATACATGTATAGATGAGTTTGCCTCTTTTCTCTGCCTCTCGGCGTTTTGTCTGTCGCTGAGAGTGTGGAATTCCTTTGGGGATGTTAGTCTGTGTGTACAGGTTCATGGGCAATGAAAATTTTAATCTTTGTCTAAAATTTAATTTTGCTAAATATTTTACCAAATATAACATTTCTGCTATAAGAGCAACTCCAACGCGTGGGTTTTATAGCTGTGATTGTTAAAATTTGACATGAGTTTTCCAAAACATCACTCCAACGCGTGGGTTTTTAATACATTCCCTGGACCATAGCCTACTCACCACCGGCTTGGACGAGACTATTGTAGAAGAAACCACCGGTCCAATTGAGGAGGAAGAGCAATAGAGACAAGCTTTGGACCGATTCCGATTCACTTACCAAAGAAGGCGAGGCAATCAAGCTACCAAAAGTGGCTACAATCCACAGCATGAAAATATGACTAGATAATTATTAGTTTCCTTAATTATTATTTATTAGCTTCCTTAAATATTACTCATTAGCTTCCTTAATTAGTATTCAGCAGCATAATATAAGCATGTAATGGAAGTCATTCCAGTCAGGCAATGAATAAGAATTCTCTTCCAATCTTCTGCAATCTTTTATCCTCTTCTGTCTACTCATCCCCTTCCTCAGACCCTCTCACCCTCTCTATCTAACAATTCCCAATCACCAAAGCTCCACCAATCACCCGATACCAGGCTAGTATCAAATTGGTATCAGAGCCTCCATCCATCCTCGGACCGGGCCCCACCATGACCGAAACTTCAGAATCCAGCTCCAACATGTCTGTGGCCGAATTAGACCATAGATTCGCAGAAAACAATGCGCTGCTAGAAACCAAACTCCAAGATATGTTTTAGAAATTTTCAGAACAGGTGGGCAGTATCATGAGTCACAATCGATCACTCGCCACGGGAACATCAGCTACTAGCCGCAATAATGGGGGCTTATCGGGTATACCTCGGTTTACCCGCCTCAAATTTCCTCGCTTTGATGGTATTGGAGATCCAACAAGTTAGTTATGCTGTGTGGAGCAGTTCTTTGCTTTTCACGAGACTCCAGATGACAATAAGGTCCCATTAGCCGCTTACCACCTCGATGAAGAAGCCCACCTATGGTATCAGGTCTTAACCGAATCAGAAGGCGCACAGTCTTGGGCCAAATTTAAAGAGGCATTGCATGCTCGTTATGGTCCATCTCTCTATTATAATTTTTTTGGGGATCTTACCCGCTTGAAGCAGACCGGCACAGTCCAAGACTACCAAACGGAGTTTGAAAGGCTCCTAAGCCGGGTGGGCAGGATGGCCATCAGTCACCAGGTCTCCAGTTTTATCAGTGGATTGAAGGACACGATTCGGGCAGATGTGTAAGCTGCTGCCCCTCTCTCTCTTATCGAGGCCTTAGGATTGGCCAAGCTCCATGAAGCTAAGATGAACAGTCTGAGGAGATCTCCCTTCACTATTGAACCCCGCCGGTTCCCTTCAACAACAGCTGCCCAGCCAATCATAGCACCTCCAGCCCACACCCCAACTAACCTTCCTCCAGTTAAACGACCGACACTGGCAGAGATGCAAGTCCGTCGAGATAAGGGATTGTGTTTTAATTGTGATGAGATATTTATCCTTGGCCACCGCTGCAAACGACTATTTATGATTAATGGGATTAAAGAGGAGGCCTTATCCACCGAGGAAGAAGACCCTGACACTCCCGAAATAGAAACACCAACTACCCTACCGGGGATCTCTATTCATGCAATGACTGGCACACCATCTCCACAAACAATGCGGGTACCGGGAATGTTGGGAACCCGACATATCGTGATCCTCATAGATAGCGGAATCACTCATAATTTTTTTATCTGTCGAGCACACTGCCCAGCTGCGGATCGTGTCTAGCCAACGAGAAAACTTCAGTGTTCTGGTCACCAGTGGTGATAAGCTTTCTTGCCAAGGGCTCTGTACTGGTGTACAACTCCGACTACAGGGAGTGTCCTCTATAGATTTTTATCTCCTCCCATTAAGTAGGTATGATGCAATCCTTGGCGCCCAATGGCTGGAACAGTTGAGGGACATCTATTGGAACTTTGGCAGACTAACAATGAGATTTGATCTTGAAGGACAGTCAATTAAATTGTTGGGCATTAAAACTCCACCAGATAGAGTGCTCAGTGGGCAGCAGATGAACAAGGCCGTACGCAAGAAAGACAAGGGAGTTCTCCTATGAATTGCCGCCAGCTCTCACCCATCTGCTGCAGCTTGGGGTCGAACAACAACCTAACTATGAATTGTCGCCAGCTCTCACCCATCTGCTGCAGCAGTTTGCAGATTTATTTGGCGTGCCGACGCAGCTACCACCACCACGGTTCCATGATCACCGAATCCTCCTCAAGCCACATAGTCAGCCCATTAATGTGTGTCCTTACAGATACCCTCATTATCAAAAGACGGAGATTGAAAAAATTGTGACATAATTACTTGACCAAAGCGTCATTAGGCCAAGTGTGAGCCCATATTCATTTCCTGTATTATTAGTCAAGAAGCATGATGGATCATGGCGGATGTGTGTGGATTATCGGACATTAAATAAAGTAACTGTATGGGATAAATTCCCCATTCCACTCATTGATGAGCTGCTCGATGAATTACATGGAGCTCGATATTTTTCCAAGCTTGATTTGCGCTCCGGCTATCATCAAGTCCGCATGTCGCCATCCGACATTGAGAAGACGACTTTTCGCACCCATCAAGGTCATTATGAGTTTTTGGTAATGCCCTTCGGGCTCACCAACGCGCCGGCAACTTTTCAAGCTCTCATGAATGACATCTTCCAACCCTTGCTACGTAAGTTTATTCTGGTTTTTTTTTTATGACATTTTGATCTATGGTTCGCATTAGCACTTACACTTGCAGCATATTTGACAAGTCTTCGATATCTTGAGGCAGCATAATCTCTATTTACGGCAAAACAAGTGTTGTTTCGCTCAAGAGCGGGTGACTTACCTGGGTCATATTATTTCGGCTACTGGAGTAGAAGCCGATGCTGATAAAATCAAGGCCATGTTGGACTGGCCTAAGCCTGCAACCCCTAAGGCCTTAAGGGGATTTCTCGGTTTAACCAGCTACTATAGGAAATTCATCCGCTCCTATGGCTACATTGCTAGGCCACTCACTGATCTTCTCCGCAAGGACGGCTTCGTCTGGTCTTCCTTTGCAGAGGCGGCATTTTTGGCACTTAAAGAGGCGATCACTCAAGCTCTGATTTTGGCTCTTCCGGATTTTTCCAAGCCATTTGTGGTGGAATGTGATGCATCCGACGAAGGGATAGGTGCAGTACTCATGTAAGAAGGTCGACCGATCACTTTCTTTAGCCAGGCTCTTCATGGACGCAATAAGCAGTTATCGGCCTATGACCGCGAGATGCTTGCTCTTGTTGTCACCGTCCGCAAATGGCGACTTTATTTATTTGGAAGTAGATTTGTCGTCCGCACCGACCATCAAAGTCTCCATTTTTTATGGGATCAAACCATCAGTACGGAGATTCAACAAAAATGGCTGGTTAAGCTCCTCGGCTATGATTTCTCTATCGAGTACAAAAGTGGCAGCAGTAATGCGATTGCTGATGCTCTCTCCCGCACACCGTCCATATCCTCCTTTGCAATCAGTACTCTGGTCCCTCAATGGGTAGCAGCTATCAAGCAGGAAGTGGCTGACAATTCCCAATTACAGGAGCTGCACCAGTCCATCGCCACTGGGCAGCTTCAGGGCCCCTGGGCTAGCAGAGACAGGCTACTCTTCTTTAAGGGCTGACTCTACCTCTTACACACCTCCCCAATTATGCAACACATTTTATCGGAGTACCATGGTTCCACCCATGAAGGTTCAGTCAAATTTCTAACCCGACTGCGATCCTCATTCTATTGCCAAGGGATGCGGTCAATGGCGCAAGATTTTATTCACAAGTGTGCAATTTGTCAACGGAGTAAGGCGGAACATTGTACACCTGCAGGAATATTACAACCTCTTCCGATTCCCACTATGGTCTGGTCGGACTTATCTATGGATTTCATCGATGGGCTACCAAAGGTTCAAGGAAAATCTGTCATTTTGGTTGTGGTTGACCGTCTGTCAAGATATGCTCATTTTGTTGGTTTATCTCATCCATATATGGCTCGGTCAGTGGCTCGTGCCATCTTTGATAATATTGTTCGCTTACATAGTATGCCCACTTCCATTGTTAGCGATCGTGATCCCATTTTTACAAGTCTCTTTTGGATGGATTTATTTAAACTATAGGGGATGACTTTAAAGTTTAGCTCAGCCTATCACCCGCAAACGGATGGCCAAACCGAGGTGGTGAATCACACCTTGGAAATGTACCTACGTTGTTTTTCATCTGACAATCTGCGAGGATGGTTACATTGGCTTCCTTGGGCGAAATATTGCTACAATACAAGTTACCACTCGGCCACTCACCGATTCCCCTTAGAAGTGGTCTATGGTCGGCCGCCCCCAACCCTCCTACACTACCTGTCGAGCTCCTCGGCTGTTGGCACAGTGGAGCAAGATCTCTTGGACCGGGACCAACTACTAAGGGAGGTTCGCAGTTCACTCCTATCCGCATAAAACCATATGAAACAACTTCATGACAGGCAGCATGTTGACAGACAGTTCCACATTGGTGACTGGGTCTTGCTTCGTTTGCGCCCCTATCGGCAACTATCCCTCGCGGCCCGACGACATCAAAAACTCAGCCCAAAATTTTATGGGTCTTTCCGTGTTCTTAAGCGAATTGGCACCGTTGCTTATAAGCTGCGGCTACCTGACGATTCGCGGCTCCATCCAGTCTTCCATGTTTCCCAGCTTAAACCTTGGTATGGGGCTCCCACATCTCAACCACTTCTCCTACCTGAGCTGGCCAGAGAAGAACCAAGTCCACTTGCCATTCTCCGACACCGGATCTGCTTGGGCATTCCTGAAATCCTAGTTCATTGGCAGAACCATCCAGCTGAGGCCGCAACCTGGGAGCCTCTTCATGAGATTCAGTTATGTTTCCCACACTTTGTCCTTGAGGACAAGGACCATTTCAAGGGGGAGGCATTGATACGTTCTCTGGACCATAGCTCACTAACCACCGGCTTGGACGAGGCTGCTGTAGAAGAAACCACCGGTCCAATTGAGAAGGAAGAGCAACAAAGACAAGCCTTGGACCGATTTTGATTCAGTTACCAAAGAAGGCGAGGCAACTAGGCTACCAAAAGTGGCTAAAATCCCCAGCCTGAAGATATGATTAGATAATTATTAGCTTCCTTAATTATTATTTATTAGCTTCCTTAAATATTGCTCATTAGCTTCCTTAATTATTATTCAGCAGCATAATATAAGCATGTAATAGAAGTCATTCCAGGCAGGCAATAAATAAGAATTCTCTTCCAATCCTCTGCAAATCTTCTATCCTCTTCTGTCCACTCATCCACTTCCTCAGTCCCTCTCACCCCCTCCGTCTAACAATTCGCAACCACCATAGCTCCACCAATCACCCGATTCCAGGCCGGTATCAGTCTACTCTCACTATCATAACATCAGCACAAACACATGAAACAAGTCTCATTAGATGATAATCCGTAGGGCAATCTTTTGCGCCCAAGAACCATCATACAGAATAATATCATAAATCATCACATAAATCGTAATCATACCACCCCATTTACTATATCACAAGTCACGCTATCAAACCCATCTTCCAAATCTTGTGGAATCAACAAAAAGTTCATCTTTAAATCCTTCTTTTCACATCCCAAGAGTAAATTCGATAACTCTTTATAGCAAATTAACGTTCTGTAAGGTAAGACATGTCATGTCCCGATCAAACCAGATAAGGGTCCAAAAACACAAATCCACACAATCAATTAATATAGAATCAAAACTAATCGCTCAATATCAAAGATGAGTGTGTCTTCTAGCACAAGGGAACTTATCAGAAGAGGTATTAGTGTCTCATAACTATCACTCTCCTGACCTCACAAGGTCAATCATACCAAGTATTACCATACATTCTGTGCTACCTGGATGAACACAAAACCAGGAACTGTGTGTCTTTGTCACTAACTCATCAAGAAGAGTCCCATTATTAGGATTACAAATCCGTCTTCCGAATCTCAATATCCCATCAGTGACAGCAAAATCAGAGTTCCCACCCTTACCAGACAATCCAGTCATAAATAATCTCTTAACACTCCACATCAGTGCCTTGAGTTACACGAATCCAATCCAGCAAAGTCGGTCGAACTGTGAACTTGACCAAGTACTATCAACACTACCATGAATAGGCTGGACCTTCAGCCTCCTAAATTCCTCAATCAAAACTGGCTATAAAGTCAGACATGTAGTGATCCAGTTGCCTTCCTACACAAGGCATCAGTCACTACTTTCACCATTCCCGGATGACAATGAATAGTCAAGTCACAATTCACTAGAAGCTTTAACCATCTCCTCTACCACAGATTCAAATCCTTCTGGGTGATTATGAACTCCGAACTCTGATGATCTGTATAGATCTTAGAAATCTCACCATAAAGATAATGTCCCCAAAGTTACAAGGCAATGGCAATCGCTGCTAGCTCCAAATCATGGATAGAGTAGTTCCTCTCATGAATGTTCAACTGACGGGAGGCATAAGCAGTCGTTCTCCCGTGCTGTATCAGAACACAGCACTATCATCATTACTAATCACATGGCTCAAGACAGTCACACTATCCAGCCCAAACTCAAACCTCATAAACTTGGTATCCAACTACGTCTCTCTCTATGACTGTAAAGTCAATCTCAAGTACTCTGCATGCTCCTCCTTACTCTTGGAGTACACTAAAACATCACCAATGAAGGCAAAGATGAACTAGACAAGATGGGTTCAAATACTTTGCGTACCATATTCATATAAGAAGTAGGGCATTAGTCAAATCAAATGACATAACTAAAAATCATAATGCTCGAGACATGTGCAAAATGCAATCTCCATAATAACTTCCCCCTTTAATCTCAACTGGTGGAACCTTGACCTCTCGATATGCAACACGTAATCTAAGAATATCATTGTTGAGTTATGTTTTGATGATGATTTTAATGATACTTAATGTTTTCTAACATCTACTTTAAATGTGCAGATTAAGAAGAGTTTGAATTCTCCCCAAGATTCAAACTAAACATGTTGTAATCTTTATGTGTTCGAACACTTTGTTTCGGAACGCTTAACAATCAAAAGAGACTTCTTGTCACACCCAACCCTGGGTGAGACCAGCACGTGGCCAGTGAAGCTCTTTCTCGTGCCACGTAAGCCTAAGTGAAATACTAATCAACCACAAGCAAAATGTCAACTGAACTATCAATCAAAATCAGCTGAACAAAAGAGAGGATAAATCCTCAGAGCTAATAGCTCCCTACATGGGTCACCGAAAGTCGACAACATAGTCGACACCTCAGACTCAAAAGAGGTTCAAAATACACATCAGAGTAAAACCCATGCAGAAATGTATACAGGACAACCAAAAAAGGAAAAAAAAAACCCTAAGAGGCCAGGCATCGTTCCCCTCCGAGCATCTAGCTAATCCATGTCTTGCATACCTGCAAAGTAGCGAAAATAGATCCGTCAGCCTATGAGGGCTGAGTGAGATGCGGTACATGGTGAAATAGTGGCAAACCTATGAAGAAACGGTATAGCAAGACAACGTATAAAATAGAAAAGCAAGTCTAGGCGCAATAGAAAACATGCCAAAAATCACATCATAATCTCCAACTCACCAACTCAATGCTCAATCATGAAGGGAAAACAAAGAGACGTTGTCTAATCACGCAACGAGTCCCAACAACGGAACAAAAGAATAGGAAATGGGAGATAGTATGGAGAGTATCAACAACAGCCCAAGTAAGATAAAGGACACTGAACTACAATAAATAACAGGACAACCAAGACGGATAAACAGACCATCAACAACGGTCATCATCCACGTCCCATAACACATCATGTCATGCTATCTCACATCACGTCATAGACCACAGCATACATCATCCTATACATCACATCTCATATCATATCACTCCTCAGATGGACACACCCAGAAAAGGATGTAACGCCAAGTTAAGTCACATATCATAGGGTACCCCTCCCCACAAGATGGTCAATCCTAGAATGACAGCCAAGCAGAGCTCCATCAGGCGAGAAAAACCATCCAAGTCCTTCGTACGCAGGCGGAATGACTTAGAGATGTTGTGGCATCAGGAGTAACCCTATAGGGTATATTCCCCTGTGTGGCTAGAGTCACTCAAGCAGGTATCAGTCTCCCAAGCATGTCCCCTGATCTTACAAATCCAGTTGACGTCTAGTCAATCACATGGAATGCACAAGCATACCAACATCATCATCATCATCATCATCAAACACAATCCATCGACTCGGCTATCACAGAGTCACAGATATCACAACATAACCCAAATCCTCAACCCTGTCATCAAAGGTTGGAAATAATTCATCAACTCATCAAATAAACCCTCGTAGTGGAATCGAGATATCTCCAATCATCATATATCACAATCCATGAAAAATACAACACTACTCTTGAAAAAGATAAGAGTAGGTGGAATAAGAGGATAACCACATAACATATCCATATCATGGTCCACACATGTCAAGGAATCATAGAAAATATCACAAACACGACTCACAAACCAAAATCAATAACGGACAGTGGACCGACTCATAAATGATATAAACAAGCGATACAACGTATGCCGGCTATAAAAAATCGGAGGGTATCAAGAGTGTACCAAATCTCGACGACGGCTATGTATCACATCTCACCGGATAAATGATGAGGTGGCTAGCACACCACAACTCTATCCGAGTTCTAGACGCTTACCATGGTCAAGAGCGGTGCCTGATACACAAATATAAAAGCATAACTCACTATATGCTCTAACGGTGGTATATGGAAACCAATGCATAAAGGAGTTCAAAATATACTTTAAAGCCTCGAATAACCCATGAAATATCCATATAAGCATTCCTTGAATAACCCATGAAATATCCATATAAGCATTTCTAAGATCAATGCTTCAGCCCCAATGTCAAGACCCAAAGCTAGGAAGCAGGGGAAGCAAAAACTCCCCACCGCTACAGCGCACCGGCTAGCCGACCCTAGGCCACCAGCTAGCCGGTCATCATCATCATGGAGACAGCTAACCAGTGAGCATCACCGACTAGCTAGTCTTGCTCCATGCCAACAATCCGCAGAATCTTGCAAACACAACTCCATGCATAAATCTCACACTCAAAGCAGCCTAGCTCAATAAGAACCAACACTAAAGCTCATGCAAAACAATCCCATAACATGCTTACAGCAGATTCATGAAGCCAAGTAATGAATAATCATGGAGAGCATGGAGGAAACTCAAGCCCTCAAGCCAAGAGCTTCACGGGCCACGTGCCTGTCTCACCGAGGGTGGGGTGTAATACTTCTGATCTCTCACTCAAATCTCTCACTGCACCTTCGCGTTGGATGTTGTAGCTAAGAGCTCCTCAATACTCGTCTCAATCACATCCTAGACATCCTGGCCGCCAAGGTAAGTCCTCATCTGAATACACCACCGGTTGTAATTCTCTGATGAGAGACGAGGAAATGGAAAGGAGGAGGAGGAGGCAGTATTCTCTGATGAGCTCAATCACTCAAGAATCACAGTATCGCATTCAAGCACTTTTGCCCTAAAAGGCTCTGATACCAAATTGAAGAGAATAGGAGGAGAGCGAGGAGAGTGAAACAGAATCGTGTATTTCAAAGTGTATGTATTCTTGCTTAATTTGATTGACCGATACAACCAGAGTATTTGTATGTATGATGTACATACCAGCATATGTGTCTCACTATACTGTAAAACTTAATACATCAAACTTTATTCAAGTTTGTCCTCAAACACATACAAGTCCATCAACAATGTAGCCCGCTAACTTAAGAATTTTCTCACTTACATACATTTCCATTTTCATTTATTACATATTCATGTTACTAAGTTTAGATCCTCCAATCCATTATACTCTAATGAAATTTTCAATAACCCTACATTTCTCTTCCCTACATTATAACATGGTTTCAGATAATTGGCCCAATTAAGGGAAAAGGGAGCAAGGATTGTGGTCCCTTAAATGATCTCATGGGTTATAAAGCTCATTACAGGGGTACCCTAACCCCAAAACTCTTGAAGGAAGGCTTTCTACCAAAGCAAGGGCAATTCAGTCATCCGACATCCAAGAGGCTTTCTACCCTCCGATTTTTTATAGTCGGCATATGTTGTACCCTCAACTATAAATATCTTCTCATTTATAAGGAGAGGTAAGCCTTTACTCTCATTTTAGCTCTCTCTTTTTGCGAACTTTAACATTTTTTAGAGACACTTTACTAACTTAAGCATCAGGGGTAATCCTGGCAACTCTTGAGACCCCTCTAACTATGAGTAAAGTGTACACGCCACAATACACGTTAGAGAGGATTTATAACATTTTCATGTTTCTTTGGCATGTCCCTAATTATTAGGGGGTCAACCAAGAGGGAGCCTAAATTTGGCCCTAAAGACCCATAACCAAATAGTCGTCTCATGGGTTCTCAGCCCACACACCTATATATGCTATTACATATGCCTCAATAAATCTCCTTCTCATGTGCGGCTACCCATATTAGCGTGGTTCATCGGAGCTAAAATACAACACAACATCAAACAAGGTTGTATTATTGGCCAAACAAATGGAGCCATGTGGAAGCAACAATATGAATTATGCTCGAATAAAAACACCATCTGAGTCACGGGAGGAGGCCTTAACTTCGTGTTAAACATACACGGGTCTGACTAAACTATTGACTCTAATACCACTTGGTAGGAAGACAAGTAAATAGGAGCCCAGATTTCAATGGCGGAGCCACATCGAAGAGAGGGTGAGAAATCGCCTTTGATGGATTTCCTATATTCGCCATATATTTATTTGATATTCTTGATTTACACCCCGAAATACTCTAGTTACAATAGTTATTAAAGGGATTAATAAGAAAACATAAAATTAAAGCCCGGAAGAGTAGACAAATTGGAATCATGAGTACTAATTTTAAGTAAAACGTGGGAGATCACACTAATTAAATGTTTTCTCTCATCAAGCTTAATAAATGCAACACAAGCTCTTCTTTTCTTACTTTCATTTTGACTTTTGGTAACCAATGACCTATTATTAATCCTATTTTATCATGGTATATAGCTAACTTGGAGAAAATATAGAGCACTATACTTTGTTTATTTGAGGAATTATAGAGCATATAAATATAAAGTTGTTGTATTAGTTGTATTTCACTCCCAATGCTTTAATGTTTTAGCACTTCCAAAGTATGAACTATTATGTGCTTCCATGTCCTGCCATTCAAATATTTGAAAATTCTTAAATTAAGTTTAATACTTATTTGAGTGAAGACAATTCCATTAAGTAGAAAGAAAAAGATACCAAAAATTCCTCTGAAAAGACAAATGTTTCTAAAGTGAAAAAATACAATGGAAAAATGAATAAGTTCAAGTTCAGCCCTTGTCCAGTTTGGACGCAGAGTATCACAACCAAAACACCATACAACTATGTGTTAGATTCATATCTCAACCCAAAATCTAAGTCTATGGGTTATGGGGCTTGCGAATCAGAGACTCACACAAGCTTCACCCTAACAATGATGTATATAGCAATGACATAATGTTCCTAACTGATATTTATCAATGGCAGCGACTTGCAATGCTTAATTTCTATATTGCCACATACCAAAAGCATTAGCAATAACAGCAGAAAAAGGAAAAGTACAACTCAATTGAAGAAAACCAAGAAATATCTCAATGACAAGCAAATGAGATCCAATTATGAAATCAGCTCAAATAAAGACATCGATTCTACATCACAAGGAGTACCAGCGGATTAAGCCAACTCGAAATTGGAGGTGCAATAATGTGAGAGGGTGAAGAAAGCTTACTGGTGGCCCCGACAAAGGCAAGTAAGAAGTAGAAGCCGAAAAGAGTGAGCTTTGGAGCGGACTTCGACTTGGTGATGAAATAGAGGAATCCCAAGTAAGGGAAAAGAGAGAAAGCAAAGAGCTGTGAAGCTATGCTCTGGGAATCAATGCTGGGTGCCCATGGATCCACTGGTAGCAAACCACACACTATCCTACCCTTTCTTCTTGCCCTGCCAATTCTGCTTTGCCTTGTAGAAGATTGCAACTTTCTGCTTAGTTGGGTGTTCTGCGGGAATGGAGAAGATGAAGAAGAGATGGGGCAACATAGAGGAATTGAAGGAAGAAGAGAAGTTGGCCTGTTCAGAAGGAAGCGAATGTTGCTGCTGGTGATAATTGTCAGCATCTTTTGGCAACTGGACGAGGTATTGTGCCGTCAAGTATGAAGTGTGCGTGAAGACGCTGATCCCTGCTCAAAATCTGCCATAAAAAATGAGAGCAATCACGCGCATACCCGAGCAGACACACCCACCCCTCGGGTGCGGGTTGCACGTTTTTATCCTCATTTTTTTCGGTATTTTTGAATAAAACGGTCTTATATAGCCGTTTTAATTCACCATAAACGATTGTATACGGTTATTTTGATCTTTTTTTTTATTTTTTACAAAAAGAGTACAATACAATCGTATACATCCGTTTCAATTCCCCATAAACGGCCGTATACGGCCGTTCCAATCTATTTTTATTTTTTACAAAAAAATACAATACGGCCGTATATAACCGTTTAGTTAGGATATAAACGACCGTATACTGCCATTTTAGCCTTTTTTATTTTATTTTTTTAAAAAAACTCCAATATAGCTGATATATGGGGAAATTCCCCATACACATGGACAAAAGGACGAGGGATACAAAAGACGCACCCGGGCTTGCTGACACTCTGACCGGGACCGGACGGATCACCTCGGGTGATCAGCTCGACTGATCAACCCGAGGCTAGCCTTTCCATTTTCAGGCCAGCCTGAGCGATCAGCCCCCCTCGCTGCTCCACGTAACCTTCCTCTACTCCGCACAGCCCTTCGTCGCTCCGCATAACCTTCTGCTACTCCGCATAGCCCTTTGATACTCCGCCGCTCCGCACAGCCCTCCCGGGTCAACCCAACCATTCCCGGGACAGGCACCCCGAATTTTATAAGAAGATTCTCTGCCTCGCCAGGAAAGCATAACCACTGACCGTTCGTCAATCGTAGCTCCACCCCAATTGACCCCTCACACGGGCTCCCCAAAGTTCCCAGTGGCATAACCATAAATATGCAACTTCCACCCCTATAAATAGAGGCTCACCCCCCAGGTATTTCTAATCTCTTTTTTCCAACTTCTGACGTTAAGCTTGATTTCGCGTCTTGCTTTCACCTGCTGACTTAGGCATCGGAGCAGTCGTCCCGGGGTAAATCCTCGGGTCTTCCTCTGACGGGGTTTGCTCATCTTTCTGGGTCCAAGAGTTGATTTTCTCATTCCTGAAGCTGATCTAGACCCGGCTTAGCTCGTTGAACCGGTCTACCTTGGCCCGACCGACCGGAGGCGGTTCTCGAGCCGGTGGTGTTTCACTTGGCTCATTTTTAGACGATAACATCTGACGCCGTTTGTGGGAAGAGACAATCAGTCATGTCTTCTTCTTCTCCAACTCGCACTGGACATGAACAGCAAACCGCCGCACAAGACAGCCCACCGACCCGAGCAGAGTTCAACCACCTGCAGAGTCTCCTCCTTGAGATTCGAGATAGTTTGGTTCCACGACGCCCTGACACACTTGGAGTATCTGGGCCCCTGCCCGTGCAGGTCCCCGCCAAGACAGATACTGATCCGTCCGGGACTGCTTTACCAGGGCAGGAGGATGTTCAGCTCGGCACCTTTGTTGGGCAGAGCAGTGGAGATCAGCCCGGCATCCTGCTCGGGCTGAGCACTGGAGATCAAGACCATCTTAACAACTTTAAGGTTAAGATGCGGTTGTTTGGAGTGGAAGACGTTATCATGTGTTGTACTTTCCCATCCACCTTCAAGGGGACCGCCCGTCAGCGGTTTGCTTCCTTGTCCCCTCAATCCGTCTCGATGTTCTCACAGCTGAGGGACTCTTTCACAAGGCAGTTTGCCAGCTCCTGCATTTTCTCTAGGGCCGCCCCTAGCTTGTTCAGCATCCGACAGAGACCAGATGAGTCCTTGAGAGCGTTCATGGCTCGCTTCAACGCGGTCTACATTCAGATTCCCGGCCTCAACAGCGATATAGCCATGGTCGCCATCCAGATAGGGCTTCGTTCCAGCGCCTTCCTTGATGACCTCACCCTCCGCAGACCTACTGATTTTGGCCAGCTACTGCAGAGGGCACGCACGTACATGACGTTAGAAGATCATAGCAGCGCTCAGGCAGCCTCTGATCCCAGAGTAGAGCGTCGTCGAGAGTCCAGAAGAGATGCCTCTCCCGAGAGAGACCGCCATAAAGACAGGAGATCTCGCCGGTCTGAGACGAGGCCCCACAGGATTGAACATCCAAAGAGGGAGCACACTCCTCCCATGGCGCCAGGAGAGCAGGTCAGTAGGAGATCTGCGGACAGGTGGTTTACCTTTCACAAGCACTCAGGCCATGACACAGTCGACTGTCGAGTACTCAAAAGCCGCATAAACGGTCTTACTAAGACAAGCAGATCCTCCTCTTCAAAGAGAAGAGACTCCAGCAGGAGCTCAAGCCCGGAGCGTCGATATGCTTAGTGATAAGCTATTTTATTTTCTCCTTGTACTTTTTCTTTCCTATTGTCACTTGCCTCTGTATATATAGACCTTAAATGACTTGATCGTCGGAGCGGTACTCATTGTGGGGCCCTTTGACAGGTTTTCTACATTGTACAGATTGCAGGACACGCTACCTATGTCGCTTTAGTCATACACACTCCTTGAGTCGGATTCCGCACCATTCATAGACTCAGGCTTATCACTCTTACACCACCAGCAGGATAGGGGTTTGTTGCTAAAACCAACAGATCAAGAGAAGATTACGAAAATAGCAAAGGGAACCGAGAAGCAGTACATTAAATGATCTTCACCAACACCTTTCACTTTTTTTTCTTTGCAGCTCCCTTCCTTGGACTTCCCGACTTTGTGGTCGCGCTTTCCAGCTATTCAGCTGGAATGATCCGGTTTTCAGAGCCGCGTCTTGGTTTTTAGACCAAGGCAGTACGACTTCCGAGCCACCCTTCCCGACTTTGCAGTCGAGCTTTCCAGCTATTTAGCTGGAATGATCCAGTTTTCAGAGCCACGTCTTGGTTTTCAGACCAAGGCAGTACGGCTTCTGAGCCATCCTTCCCGACTTTGCAGTCACGATTTCCAGCTATTCAGCTAGAATGATCCGGTTTTCAGAGCCGCGTCTTGGTTTTCAAATCAAGGCAGTACGGCTTCCGAGTCGTCGCGCTTTCCAGCTATTCAGCTGGAATGATCCGGTTTTCAGAACCGCGTCATGGTTTTCAAACCAAGGCAGTACGGTTTCCGAGCCACCCTTTCCGACTTTGCAGCCGCGCTTTCCAGCTATTCAGCTGGAATGCATCCGGTGTTCAGAGCCGCGTCTTGGTTTTCAGACCAAGGCAGTACGGCTTCCGAGCCACCCTTCCTGACTTTTGCAGTCGCACTTTCCAGCTATTCAGCTGGAATGAATCCGGTGTTCAGAGCCGCGTCTTGGTTTTCAGACCAAGGCAGTACGCCTTCCGAGCCACCCTTTCCGACTTTGCAGTCGCGCTTTACAGCTATTCAGCTGGAATGATCCAGTTTTCAGAGCCGCGTCTTGGTTTTCTGACCAAGGCAGTACGGTTTCTAAACCACCCTTCCCGACTTTGTAGTCGTGCTTTCCAGCTATTCAGCTGGAATGCATCCGGTGTTCAGAGCCGTGTCTTGGTTTTCAGACCAAGGCAGTGCGGCTTCCGAGCCACCCTTCCCGACTTTGTAGTCGTACTTTCCAGCTATTCAGCTGGAATGAATCTGGTGTTCAGAGTCGCGTCTTGGTTGTTGGACCAAGGCAGTACGGTTTCCGAACCACCCTTCGCGACTTTGCAGTCGCGCTTTCCAGCTACATAACTGGAATGACTCCGGTTTTCACAACCGTGTCTCGGCTTCCGAGTCAAGACTGTTTTATGACTCTCTAGCCGTCCGTCGCATACAGTTCCGGCTCTCTAGCCGTCCGTCGCCTACGACTCCTTCACCGTCACCGTCAACTCCTCAGTCGTTGCTGCCAGTTTTTCAGACATTTGACTCAGACTTTTATCCACGTATACTAGCTGAGCCTGACTCGACTTCAAAGTCTATAGTCCGCACTTCGCTTGCACTATAAACTTGGAGGAATGATGATATATGGGAAAATTATCCCATACATGTGGACAAAAGGACGAGGGATACAAAAGACGCACCTAGGCTAGCCGACGCTCAGACCGGGACCGGACGGATCACCTCGGGTGCTCAGCCCGGGTGATCAACCCAGCTAATTAGCCCGGGGCCAGCCTTTGCATTTTCAGGCCAGCCCAACTGGCCCGGGCTTGATCAGCCCGACTGATCAGCCCCGCCCCCGCTGCTCCGCGTAGCCTTCGGCTGCTCCGCACAACCCTTCGCCGCTCCGCATAACCCTCTGCTACTCCGCATAGCCCTCTGCTACTCCGCATAGCCCTCTTCTACACTACATAGCCCTCTGTCGCTCCGTACAGCCCTCCCGGGTCAATCCGGCCATTCCCGGGACAAGTACCTTGAACTTTATGAGAAGATTCCCTGCCTCACTAGGAGAGCGCATCCACTAACCGTTCGTCAATCAGAGCTCCATCTAGGCCACACAGGCTCCCCGAAGTTCCCAGTGGCATAACCGTAAATATGCAAGTTCCACCCCTATAAATAGGGGCTCACCCCCCAGGTATTTCTAATCTCTTTTTTCCGACTTCTGACGCTAAGCTTGATTTCGCGTCTTGCTTTCACCTGCTAGCTAAGGCATCGGAGCGGACGTCCCGGGCTTAAAAACCTCGGGCATCCCTCTGACGTGGTTTGCTTATCTTTCTAGGTACAAGAGTTGATCTCCTCGTTCCTGAAGCCGATCCTGACCTGGCTTAGCTCGTTGAACCGGTCTACCTCGGCCTGACCGATCGGAGGCGGTTCTCGAGCCGGTAGGTGTTTCGCTCGGCCCATTTTCAGGGCGATAACATCTGGCGCCATCTGTGGGAAGAGACAATCATCCATGCCTTCTTCTTCTCCAACTCGCACTGGACTTGAACAGCAAACCTCCACACAGGACAGCCCACCGACCCGAGCAGAGTTCAACTACTTGAAGAGTCTCTTACTGGAGATTCGAGATAGTTTGGTTCCACGACAATCTGGCACCCTGGCTGGGCTGAGCATGGGAGATCAGCCCGACGACCATGCCGGGCTGAGCAGAGATCAGCCTAGGCAGGCTGTTGCTACTGCATTTGCTTGTGCACTACCAGTTGCTCACTTCAGACCTTTTACTTAGGAGGTTCATGACGCACCCTTTTTGACAAGGTTTAGATTGCCACAGGTGGACCTGTACGACGGATCGACCGACCCCGAAGACCATTTTAACAACTTTGAGGTTAAGATGCAGCTGTTTGGAGTGGAAGACACCATCATGTGTCGTGCTTTCCCATCTACCTTCAAGGGGGCCGTCCGCGGTGGTTTGCCTCCTTGTCCCATTGATCTGTCTCGAGATTTTCACAGCTAAGGGACGCCTTCACAGAATAGTTTGCCAGCTCCTGTATCTTCTCTAGGGCCGCCCCTAGCCTGCTCAGCATCCGACAGAGACTAGACGAGTCCTTGAGAGCGTTCAGGGCTCGCTTCAACACGGTCTACTTTCAGAATCCCGGCCTCAACAGCAATGTAGCCATGGTTGCCATCCACACAGGGCTTCGTTCTAGCGCCTTCCTTGATGACCTCACCCTCCGCAGGCCTGTTGATTTTGGATAGCTACTGCAGAGGGCACGCACCTACATGACGCTCGAGGATCAGAACAATACCCGAGCAGCCTCCGACTCTAGAGTTGAGCGTCGTAGAGAGTCCAGAAGAGATGCCTCTCCCGAGAGAGACCGCCATAGAGACAGGAGATCTCTCCGATCTGAGACGAGGCCCCACAGGATTGAGCATCCAAGGAGGGAGCACACTCCTCCCATGGCGCCAGGAGAGCAGGTCAACGGGAGATCTGCGGACAGGTGGTGTACCTTTCACAAGCACCCGGGCCATGACACAGACGACTGTCGGGCACTCAAGAACCGTATAGACGGCCTGACCAGGACGAGCAGACCCTCCTCTTCAAAGAGAGAAGACTCCAGTAGGAGCCCAAGCCCGGAGCATCGATATGCTTAGTGATAAGCTATTTTATTTGTTGTTTCCTTGTACTTTTTCCTTCTTACTTTTGTTTGCATCTGTATAAACCCTCGATTGACTTGATCATCAGTGCGGTACCCCTCGTGGGACCCTTTGACAGGTTTTCTACATCGTACAGATCAAAGGACACGCTCACTATGTCGTATCAAAGCATAAACACCACAACACTAACATACGTCACAGCGTCGAAGTTTCCCGACATTGCAGTCGCGCTTTCCTCCTGACTTTGCAGTCGCGCTCCTCCCTTCCCAACTTCATAGTCGCACTTTCCTCCCGACTTTGCAGTCGTGCTCCTCCCTTCCCAACTCTGCAGTCGCGCTTTCTTCCCGACTTTACAGTCGTGCTCCTCCCTTCCCGACTTTATAGTTGCGCTTTCCTCCCGACTTTGCAATCGTGCTCCTCCCTTCCCGACTTTGCAGTCGCGCTTTCTTCCCGACTTTGTAGTAGCGCTCCTCCCTTACCGACTTTGTAGTCGCACTTTCCTCCCGACTTTGTAGGTGCGCTCCTCCCTTCCCGACTTTGCAGTCGCGCTTTCCTCCCGATTTTGCAGTCCTCTTTCCTCCCGACTTTGCAGTCACGCTTTCCTCCCGACTTTGCAGTCACACTCCTCCCTTCCCGACTTTACAGTCGCGCTTTCTTCCCAACTTTGTAGTCGCACTCCACCCTTCCCAACTTTGCAGTCGCGCTTTCCTCCCGACTTTGCAGTCACGCTCCACCCTTCCCAACATTGCAGTCGCGCTTTCCTCCTGAATTCGTAGTCGCGCTCCACCCTTCCCGACTTTGCAGTCGCGCTTTCCTCCTGACTTTGCAGTCACGCTTTCCAGCTATTCAGCTGGAATGGATCCGGTGTTCAGAGCCGCATCTTGGTTTTCAAACCAAGGCAGTACGGCTTCCGAGCCACCCTTCCCAACTTTGCAGTCGCGCTTTCCAGCTATTCAGCTGGAATGGATTGGGTGTTCAGAGATGTGTCTTCGTTTTTGGACCAAGGGAGTACGGCTTCCGAGTCACCCTTTCTGTCTTTGCAATCGTGATTTTCAGCTACATAGATGGAATGACTCCGGTTTTCAGAACCGTGTAACGGCTACCGAGTCAATATTGTTTTATGGCTCTCTAGCCGTCCGTCACCTTCAGCTCCGGCTCTCTAGTCGTCCGTCGCCTACGACTCCAGCTCTCTAGCCATCTGTCGCCTACGGCTCCAGCTCTCTAGCCATCCGTCGCCTACGGCTCTCTAGTCGTCAGTCTCCTACGGCTCTCTAGCCGTCCGTCGCATACGACTCTCTAGCCGTCCGTCATCCATGGCTCCTTCGTCGTCACCGTCGACTCCTCAATCATCGTCGCCAGCTTTACAGACATTTGACCCAGACTTTTGTCCACGTAGACCAGCTGAGCCTAACTCGACTTTAAAGTTTATATTTCGTACTTCGTTTTCACTATAAACTTGGGGAACTGATGATATACGGGGAAATTCCCCCTATACACGTGGACAAAAGGAAAGGATACAAGGGACGCGACCGGGCTCGCGGACGCTCGAGCCAGGACCAGACGGATCCCCCGGGTGATCAGCCCGGGGCCTACCCTCGGCATTTTCAAGCCTACCCAGCTGGCCTGGGCTTGATCGGCCCGGGTGATCAGCCCCCCCACTGCTCCGCGTAGCCTTCTGCTGCTCCGCACAGCCTTTTGCCGCTCCGCAAAGCCCTCTGCTACTCCGCATAGCCCTTCGTTGCTCCTTACGGTCCTCCGTTGCTCCGTATGGCCCTCCACCGCTCCCTACAGCCCTCCCGGGTCAACCCAGTCAATCTTGAGACAGACACCCCGAACTTTATGAGAAGATTCCCTGTCTCTCCAGGAGAGCACAGCCACCGACCGTTCATCAATCGGAGTTCTAGCCAGGTCGCACGGGCTCCCCGAAGGTCTCAGTGGCATAACCGTAAATATGTAATTTTCTCCCCTATAAATAGGGGCTCACCCTCCAGGTATTTCTAATCTCTTTTTTCTGACTTCTGACGTTAAGTTTAATTTCGCGTCTTGCTTTCACCTGCTAACTTAGGCATCGGAGCGGTCGTCCTGGGCTTAAAAACCTCGAGCTTCCCTCTGACGTGGTTTGCTCATCTTTCCAGGTCCAAGAGTTAATCTTCTCATTCCTAAAGCCGATCCAGACCCGGATTAGCTCGTTGAACCGGTCTACCTTGGCCCAACCGATCAGAGACGGTTCTCGAGCCGATAGGTGTTCCGCTTGGCTCATTTTCAGGCAATTACACTTTCGTTTCAACTCCAAATTGCATGAAACCAAAGCATATGGTTAGATAACACATAGATCTATAATTTTTCCTTCTACTTCAACCTTGAATTCCTAGAGCAACTAGATGAAAGATGGCAAAAACAAAACACGACAAAGGGAAATTCCCAGGTTCGACAGTGCTCGGTAACACGAGCATAACTTCCTGATTTCAACTCCGATTGGGTCAATTCTGGTGGCCATGGAAAGCTAAGATAAAGGGCTACAACTTCCTAGCTATGATTTTCCTAAAATTCGGATGTTAACCATCTCAAAATCATGCATCTTACGAAACGGTTGAAAAAGGTGTGAAAATCAAGCAAAACCCCCAAACGAAATCTGAACGCCAGACCGACACCGACTCACTTGGATAAACTCATCATCTACATCCTAATGTCATGCTCAAGCATCTACAACTCAAGTTCAAGGAAGAAATCAAGCCAATCACAACATGGAAATTAAAAATCTCATCGTGGGTGGAGGATGTCAAATCCCTTGTGACCGAACGAGATCGCAATGCAGCAAGTGTACTACCTTCGTTGGTAGTAATAAAAGATATCGAACCACAAGGAATTATCTGTAACAATGTTTATCAATTCTGCGACCTTTAGTTTAGTGAAGTGATCGAATTAAAAGTGGTTTTGCTGAAATGTAAAGGCTGCAATTTAAATGACAGTAATGAAAAGCAATTCTCAAGTGCAATTCCTCCGCGACAAGGGCCACTTGACAACCAACTCAAGCACTATGAGTCAGTAGCAAGGCAGGATTCGATCCTTAAGATCGCCAACCGACTTCCGCGGAATTAATCTTGGAGGTGATCAGATGATATCCACGGCTATGAAGGGATACGTTTGCAATCCTTTCTTGAGAATGAAAAGTAAAAGAAAGCAGTAAACTGCGATGAAATTAAAATGCTTGTATTGAAATGATTGCGAACACAAAGGTTCAAAGACGATCAAAGGATCGTTTACAC